>JAQIWH010000390.1:0-52392 GCA_034695005.1 Cryptops parisi | reverse complement strand
AGTATGGATACAAGGGTGTTAGGCGCTGGAGATGGTGTGATCACCTAGCTTGCCCCTTGGCTGCCTCAAGCTAATTCCGTGCCAGCTAATGTGAAATGGAGTATAACACTTTTTTACACCAGGCCCTTCAATTACTAAGGTGTTTCACGGTATTAGCTCAAGCAAACAATAATTAAAAATAACTACAAAAATAGTTTTAGTTACCGTAATTTAACTCGGCCATGGAAAACTTCAGATACTAAATTTTCACCGTAATTTCAATACAATTTGTAGTTTCAGTTCGTGTAATTAGTTGCATTAATACACCGTAATCTAATTTATGTTAACTTGTTTTTAAAACTAGGCTTATCGTAATCCTTAGTCCAATTAGACCTTAAAAGTCAGATAATTTTCATTACGTGATTACGCTTAAAATAAATAAACAACAATTATGAAACATGTACAGTAGTTATTAATGAAATTTTTGAAAAGGCATTATTGTTAATTACAATTTTGATGAATAACTGAACTAATGTTAAAATGCTGTTATGATTAAAGCTAATCAAACACATAAAAATTGTGCTTTAATATTTAATGCATAAAAGATAAATTTACTTAAAATATCTTATTAACATTATTGAACTTTAGTATATCTCTATCTGTAGTTATTTCATATGCAAAAAGAAACTCTCTTTCACACACAGTATGACATAAATCATATCTCTCTTTCCCACTACTCTGCACGTAATTGACAGCAATTCTCTGTTGTTAAACTTGTTAAGTTGACTACTCCCATAAATTTATGGTTTGGGGTCTTTCTGCTGACCGATAAATCTGGTTGCTTTGGGAGATATATATAAAAAAATGATTCTATTCCACGGAGAGATAGAGGGGGTATAGTATGATTTATGGGTTTGTTTGAAATGTTCCTTGTAGTTCCTCCACTCATCGAACCCTTTTCGTTTCCACGTACTGTCCGAGAAGGAATGCGAGCTCGCCTTACGTGTGTGGTCATCCAGGGTGACTTACCCATCTCCATAGATTGGGTGAAAGATGGGAAACGCATTGCACCCGATCTCGACGTCTCCATCAAAAAGGATGAAGAGTTTTCCAGCTCTCTCACGTTCCCCAGCATCAGCACCTTGCAGACAGGAAGCTATTCATGCATCGCAACCAACACGGTCGCTTCAGCCAATCACACAGCCACCTTGGTCGTTGATGGTAAGCAGAAAATTCCTGTTTTTTTTTCATGAATATTTTTCTACCCTAGTTCTATACACAAAAATAAGCTCTGAACGCCAGAAGCTGTTTATTGACTTTGGGAAAAAGTAATCAAACTTTTCTAATAAACTTTGATAAACCATGAAAGATGTAGATTTACCATCTGTTGGATGTTTTATGAAAATAACTTTATCCGTTGACGTACAATTTACTTTTTATTAGAATATAATACAAGTTTGTCGACTTACATTTTTGTGTTTATTCATCTTATGTAAAAATATTACACTAATCGTAAAATTTTAGTTCTAAGGTAATTTGCGGGTGAATGTGGAGGCTAATGCATGAATGTAAAATCGAAAGATAATCAATTTTTAATGCCTTATGCGCACACTGGATCGAAACTAATCACACGGTGATTTTTATGTCATTTTCAAGGTAAAAGATCTACGTTACTAAATAAAAGGAAAAAAAAAACACGTTATTAATATTAAATGAACAGGAGTTGATGGGTGGATGACCTGCATTACTCGAATGTTTTGCTGGAAGGCCAACCTTGTAGTTAAATAATTGCTTCTCCTCCTCCAGAGATCTAAGAATATATAAAACGTAAATTATTAAATAGAATGCCATTTGTAGTAACCTGGAAATTTAGTAACGCAAATAGATAACATGGTTTATCAATTTTACATTGATAAGCCGCATTCATTATTAAAACACGGGAATTAGTTTGGAAAATGAAATACATGTACACGAGAAAAATGATACTGGAGTGATGAAATAATCTTCAATTTAAATTAGAGTTAAGTCCAGATACAAAAATCTTGCAAAAAAAATGATAAATCTCATATATCAAATTTTTGATATATATGCAAATTCAATCCCTGGTGCACAAAAACATCTGCGAGAAATTCTTTCGTCGACTATTAGCGAAATCGCATAAATCGAGTTGCTGTGATATATGAACTAAGTGACAGATTTCCTGTAGTTTTTTGTCAACTACAATTTAACTGTATACAGTATGTGTTGTTCAGTTATGATTTGTAGCTTTCACTTTAGATAATTAAAAGTTTGTTTTTATTAATACAAGGTCTTCACAATGAGATGTAAACATTTGGAAACACCATTAATTTTTAGTATAAGGTTATGTTAGTGAGAATTTTGGTAAACAAAGCAGAAACTGATAAAGTTTATGTGGGAATTTTGTAGTTTGTGTCAGATCCACAGTGGCGCTGCAATCATTCATTTTTACAAAATGACGAATATGAGCAACTGAGCATAGGTTGTGTGACGGTATGCAAAAACAGAGTTTTGAATATGAAGATTTACGCAATAAAAACGACTCAGCTACTAAATACAAAATTAACAATTGTTGACGATTTCACGTTACTGTAGTGATGGTTGGCTAAAGAATGCGTAAAAAACAAATATTTTTCTTCGTTCGTTTTTGTTTGAAAAATTTTGAACTATGAATAAATCTTGAATAAGCATTTTAATCTAATTTTAAAATTTTAATCATTTTGTTGCAATTTGTCAACATAGAGAAATATTGCACTCCCCTTCCCTGTGCCCCACAGGCAAAGCCGCGCGGGTATTTGCTGGTTATTAATATTTTGCTTCAAACTGTATGTGATTAAGATATTTACATCTTATTGTGGACATTTGTATAGTAAAATTTTACAACTGCTCTATTAAAATTAAAATTGTATCTATTAAAAGATCCAATTATACTGTATAGGGATATGAACCAACAAACTCACGTTACGTTACCTCAATTGAATTGACTTCATTCCAAAAGCTTATTCATTATGAAAATACAAATTTTTTTCCCGAAGTTTTGCACAATGTTGTGGGCTGAAAATTGGCAACCATTTTCTTTTAATGGAAACGTTTAAAGGAGTGAGAAACGACTTGCCAGGCTATAATGAGAAGGCCTTCTTTTGTTTCTGCCAACTGTCTTTTGCGGCTTTCTCCGGGACGCTAATTGCCTTGTTGCCTTAGCATTTCATCAATGGAAAACAAGTTGATTAGATGCAATGGACAAAAAACATTCTTTTGGCGCCTTTCATTTGGCCACCATTTCCACCGAGTACGGGAGATGGGAAGTGCCAACTTGCTCCTGGTCTCCCCCCTCCCCTTTTTTTTTTCTTGTTCAGCAATAAAATCTATCATCGCCACTTTAATTTCCTGCTTCTGCTCGCTAAAGATAGGTCCGAATGGGAGCCAAGGTGTCAGGGGGGTAAGACATCGTTCTTCTCTAACATTTTTTTTCTCTTTTGTTTCATTCTTTGCAACCCCCTGATTCCCATTAACTGAGCTTTGCAATTGAACATTCACTGAAAGAAAAAAATAAAAACAAAAAGAAAATACGCCGAGAAGAGAACTTTTGTTTTCGCTCGAAGATTGACATTGTAGATCTTTTTGTTTGTTTCTTTAAAAACTACAAGGCAAAGGTACATAAACTAATCTAATCAAATAATCATACGAGACAAAATTCAACATTTTTGTATGGTATCACGTTCTTTAAAAGAGAACTTCAGCAATATACTATTATAGTTTATTCTTTGTTCATTTTATATCTATGTGTGCAAAAAGTACATTTATGGTAAATCTTAGTTATTCAATACAAAATGTAATAAAACACAATTTAATATACAAAGAGAATTAAAATAACAAAATGTTAAGTACTTTATTAGCCGAGAAGCACGGTCTGTGTCACTAGTGGCTAAAGTTAGTGGTTCCAGTTCAGGTTAGATGGTGGCTAGTTGAGGTTAATCTTAGCCGCTAGCGCCACAAGCGGTGCCTCTCGGCTAAGGAAAAAATATTTTTTTTACGATTCAATGAAGGTTTTTTACAGTCTCCATAAATATATCCAAAATACAAATCAATGATTCATGAGAGTTTTTAATATGCGATAAGAAAATACTCACGTGGTTGTATTATATGCGTACTTATATGCGTACAATAAAATGCAATTTTCTACACTGATTTACAAATGCCTGAATGGACAAAAGTTATATTTTTTGTCATATGATATACGCAATTTTTGATTTCAACGAAGTTTGTATTAAATTAATCTTCACACGATTTTAAGATCAGTAGTGTACTGTAATGTGCAGTATATATGGGTAAAAAAATAATGATTTGGTTTCTTTATCAAGAGTGAATAACGTGTTAATCTATCAGCAACGCGAGTTTTACTCTTGTTTTATTTTGATATTTCATATATATAATGAAATAAGACGTTTGCGTTTTGTGAGATCACGTCGAAGAACTGTTTACAGTAACAACATCCTGAGAAGTGCGAGTTTAAGATGTTGACTCGAAAGGGGAGTACATAGTCGTTTGTGAACGAGATAAATAGTTTTATCGTGAGCGAAAATGCATCGAGTGAACTCCTCTTAGCAGCTTGGATTCTAAATGAAGTCAATCACACTATATACTACATGTAGTAGGACGGTCTTATCTTTCACACCGTGGAAATGGTTCCCGATAACAAAGCGTTTCGCTGACATTAAAAGCCTCCCACTGAAAATATTCGCTACAACTTTTTTTTTCACGTATGCCTTTTTATACATAGTACAACGTCACTGGTATCGTGATGGAAGTTTGAAGAGATGAATCATTTTTTTCCCATTTTAATGGGAAAAACGTTCAGTTTGGTTGTCGGCAGGAAACTGGGAAAACGTTAACGGTGATCAAGTTGATGACTTATTTTGTTGCAAAAACATACGCTATATATAATATATATAAAGATATATTTTTGGGCATTTTACAGAATAAAAAGTTTCATGCAAGAATTTATATTTAGTAAATGTTGAGCTATGTCGTCAAGAGACAGATTCAGTGAAAACCTTAATATTAGTTAAAAAAACCTAGATCTTTTTATCTGTAAAGTCCATGGGGGGTATACTATACTAACGTGAGTATATACAACAATACCTCATAAATTAATAACAAAGAGTTGCTGAAGTGATAAAAATAGCTTACCGTCTACCTCCGTGAAAGTTGTTCACTTCACCAAAAAAACACGAATTTCAACTGTAACTAATGACAAAATTTATAATTCTCTACCCTGATAATCATAATTTTAAAACAAAACACTAAATTAAAAAAGTAAGAGTAGTTTATATTTAAAAATTTAATTGTTCGTTTGTTTTAAAATTACTAAGTAATGACATTAAGTAAATTTACAAGTAATTGAAAAAATTGCATGTTTGATAACCTCTTTTACAACCTCGTATTTATTGAAACAAACACGTAGAAATTTAAATTTAGCTGATATTGGTTAAGTGTTTATTTGGATAGATTCTTTTATGCTCTCAACAAAGAATGGCTGCTCACGTAATGAGGTACTATATTATAAGTAGGTAATAAACTATATACAGTATATGCAACAAAAACAGAATTTATATCTGTGTTGAACAACAATGTGTGGTGCCTTGAAATTGCTTAAAATGTAGGTTTAAGCCAGTAAACACTTTTCGAAAAAAAGCGGACACTGGGTGTGACAAAATTTCAGAATTGACTGGACATTGTTCTGTCTAAATTTAATACAACATGATGTACCATGACCCCAGCCAATGTTCAAAAGTTCAGTTCTGTAGGTCATCGTAAACCTACCATAAAAAGGGCTCAAAGATGTTGAACTATTTCAACGTCAGAGTAAGTTAAATAAAAGAGGTTACTAAAAATGATAACACAAACGTAAACAGTAACTAAATTTAAGATGAAGAACTTTTATAATTCATTATTAACTAATTGTTTTTCAATTCAACTTATGTTTTCTTGTATTATACTAAAATATTTATAATATTTAATAAATTTATAGATTTGTAATATTTATAATTTTTTATTACTTTTCAGTACCTCCACGATGGTTGGTTCAACCGACATCGAAATCGGTTGTGTTTCGATCACCTGTTATGTTAGACTGTAAAGCTGAGGGTCAGCCACCTCCTGTTATTACATGGAAGAAGAGCTCCACAGGTAAAAAAGAAAAATTGTTATACTCTTATCTTTTATATAATTTATATTTTTCATTTTTACAAATGACAGTTTTCCAATAACATTTGTTAGAACCAACACGTACACAAACCCTAACTTCACCTTCCTAGCTTAACATTATCTATCTTAGCTGACACAATACTCAATATTTGTTGTGTTGTTGATGAATGCTGTGTTAAAAAAAAATTCTTTTAAAGTTAACATTCTATTATATATTATATTTAGCTTCAAATTTTATTATTAAAAGAGGTCAGAAGAAAAATAACATTAAAAACCTGTACGAGTAAAATAGGGTTGCATTAAAGAAAGCGGTTAATTGGTATGCGTTGGGCAGTATCTATAAAAAATCATCATTAAATTTTGTGATATAATCTTGGCATGGCGAACAAACCTATTACATAAAGCTGGTTTTAAGAGACGAAAATTGCTTCTTTTAATTTGAGCAATTTTCTTTTATATTTTCTTCTTCTTCGCTTGGTTCTTTCCGAACTATAAAGTAGCCAACATTGCAGTCCAATGGGAGTCAACAAGGAAGAAGCATTTCTTTATAGCTTTAGTTGTAAAAATCTTAACCCCCATTTTTCTTTTGGGAAGTCGTTTAGTATTCTTAGAAAACCAGTGATAGTCATCCATAAAAATATTCTGGTACAACGGATTTATCTAAGGTCATGTTCCATTGCTCAATAGTGATTTTATCATGTCAGAAAATTCGGACAAAACGCATATATTTTAAGTAATTAAGTATATAGTTTAGTTTTTAGGTGCAGTTTGATATACGTAAGAGGAAATCAGTATCGACAAAAATGTCTACAAAAATTGCTTTGTGGTTTTTATATGTTTTGACAGTGTTGGGAAGCTGTTTTTGCGAGCATCTATTCCATTGATTAGCTGTTAAGTAATTGCCTTACGATTATAAAAACAATGTATTTTTCTGATAATTAAAAAAAAAAACAATATATCACTATTTGTGTTGACATGTGATGAAATAAAACGTACAAGATGAGTTTGTGGAAACAAGAGAAACCGAATGATCAATATTGGTAGCTAACCTAGAATGATTTGAGAGATTACGTTCGACAAAATCTGACATTTTTGCATCAAACTGTCCCTCGGTATTGTTTCTAGCTTATTTCACCAGTTCTTAAATTTTCTAAAAAATGGCAGCATAATATACAGATCACCTATGTAAAAGCAAGAATTGTCACATGCAAATTTAAAATTTTCACACGCAAGAGTAGCGTAATGTTTGGGGTGACAAGTGGAGCAATTTGTAAACATCTGTGACATTAGCTTTTTGTCCAACCAATAAAAACTGGTTGGTAAGAAGCTGACGTTAGAGTTGTCCTTAAATTGATCGAATCATCACAACAAACATTGCGTGTATCAAGCGGTCTTAAAGTGACTTTTTAAACATGTAGTATTTAATACTCAAAAAGAAAACTCCAACCACTTACTTTTTAATACGATACTTTAAATTCGACGATGACATTTTTTTATTTCATAACACCCATTTGTTTTCTCTTATTTATACAAGTCGTTATTTTTTTTACTAACAAATTGATAGATAAATACATTAATTAAGAGAAGATATTACAGCATAACACGCAATTTGAATTAACACGAGATAACTATTAACAACATTTTTGAAGGTTTTATATGAAAAACAAATTTGATTAAAAGCTTCCACTGTTTATACAAAAACGTTTCAAATTCAAAACAGTGATGCTCAATTCTGCCTTGGTGACTTTCATGATCGTTTTTGATAGATTTCACTGCACATTAATGTTAAATCAACAATATTTCGATTTTCTGTTAACAAAAAATTATACTGTTTAAAATTTAGTGTCAACTTAAATTGAATTCTATTTGGACATGTAATTGCAAAAATGTTTATTGACATTTACATTAATAATAAGAGAGATCATTAGCCCTACGGTATATTGGTTAGCTTTAAATTTGATCAACTTTTAATTTGGTTGGGTGACAAATTTTCACAAATGAAAGAATAAAGCCAAATAATACTTCACTTTTGTTATTCGTGATCATTCGAACGGTTCATAGATCGTTCTCCCGTTATGGGAAAATTTTGAAACTGCTCATGTGTGATTTTTTTTTCATTTAAAGTCGTGTAAATTGTAAAGTCAAACTGAAAATTATTTTTAAAAAATATGATATTTTAATTTTGGATTATGCATTACGGCAGAACGTGCAAAACCAGAATCTGATGATAATGAAAACCGCAATACAATTACGATTTAATTTATGATATTTAACGTAATGATGTAATTAAAACTTGGATCAGTTGGAATGTCAACTAGAATCATCGAGTTTTAAGTTAGCGTAACAATTCAAACGTAATGTGACTTTGAAACAAGAGTTTGGTCATTTAACATTGATGAACGGATTTTCTGGCACATTTTGACTTTTTTTTTATCTCTCAACCAAATAACTCTAAAAGCAATACTGTGTAACCGAACGTCGATAGTATATAGCTACTGAAAGTAGTCCATAATTCCCACTAGATGATGATAATCGGTACTTTGTCATTTTTACATAGTCCTGTTGTCTTTTGCACACACACAAAAATAACTTTCTGCAGCAGTGAGAGGCAGTATCTTCTTTAGCAGTTCGCAGTTTTTTTAAGAGAGGTTTTTAAACGGACTGGTGAAATTGTTCCTCGGAGAATGGCGAGGAATGTCTCGCCTGACGACCTAATATCTGCAATGCTGCTTCTGCTACTACTACTACTACTGCACACAACATGCACTAGCGAGTGGTTTGGAAGCTCCGCCCGAATGGCACACACATACACCTGAAAGAAAATAACTCAGTCCGCCCGCGGATTCAAGAGCGCTCGAACGACGGCCATTTCCTCCCATAAAGACAGCCCGTAAACAGTGCTTGGCCAGTCGGCGTCGACTGTCGTAATGAACCGGGCGAAAGTAGCGTAGAGCTCCTACCAGAGGGGGAAAAAATCTCCTCTTTTCGTATTCTCACGAGGAAAAGAGGGAGAAAAGGAAACACCGAGTCTCTTTTGAGAGGGAGTTGCAAAATACGAGTGTATCTTGTTTGAAGAGGTGACGCCAAAAGAGTTGGGTGTGTTGAGACATTCTATCAGTTGGAACCCACTTGAAAGGTGTAGAAGATAGAAGTTCCAATGTCCAAGAATGATGTTGGAAAAGTTTTTTAGTTACTTGTGATTCAGATTTTACAAAACAAAATTGAACGAAAATTTTTTTGCCTGTTTATACATTTTTATGCTCTTTATATTAGCTTCACTTGTGAGTGAACTGGAAATTGAACGTATACTGCCATTTATTGTCGTTTATAAAAATAAACTGTATAGCCCAATGTACTAAAAAACGCATAAAACGAGAATCGCATAAGTTTATCGCATAAATAAAAAACATCGTCGGTCAAATGTAAAAAAAAAAAAATTGGCATAAGTTTTAACTCACATAAATCAAATTTTGCATAAGTCGAAACATATAGAAATCAAAAATAAAATTTTTTTTTTAGAAAGTTTTTATATTAAATGTTTTTGAAAATTATTTTTATGATTTTTTTTAATAAAAACTTGTCTTAAAATAAAATAAAATATCTGCTTTTCTTTTCAGTAAGAATTTAAAGACGTTTTTACATTAAGAATTTTTTTGTTCTTTTACGGGTACACTCTGTACCAAGTTAATCTTTAACGTATTAGAATGCTATATAGGTCTACCTTATGACTATATACAAAATTAATGTTTTGTAATTCTACTAAAATCAATACATGAATTCGTACCAATCTTTTCTAACAAAAAGGGAATTAGTTTCACATCAAAAAAAAAATAATGTCTCTTTTTTTGTCATTTTTCCATTAATATTGAAATTCGATGTAACCGACTACCACCAACTATGATTTTCAAATAGTAATTTTAAATTTTAAACATTTTGGGAATTTCCGACTTGGCTCGCGGACGAAGAAGAAAAAAAAAACCCGAATTGGGTTTAATGAGTTTTCACTGAACTCAACTTCAGGTTAACGTCTGGATAAAAGGCATTTCCAAAATAGCTACTAGACTAGTAGAGTAATATCTAGAAACGGAATCTTGATCTTAGCCTTCGGTGATATGGCATAGCGATGCTTTCAAGGTCTATTCGGTGGACAGATTCGCAATTTTCAGTAAGAGTTACTATGTTAGAAAAATAGAAAATAGAGAAAAGTTGTTCTATGGTAGGAATTGGAAGTAGAGGCTTAGGGCCATGTGAGTCCTAAATGGCTCTACGTTAGCATGGAAATTTGGCCCGGAGGCGCCACTCGTTTGAGGGGCATTTGTTCGCACGCTGCAAAATACACGAAAGGTCACAAGGAAGAAGAACACGTCGTCGTAAACACGTCGAGTTGAAGGACGAAGAAAGAGAAAATATATATATATAAAAAACACCAACTTTTGTACCGTCAGTATAAAGAAAGGGAAAAAATATAAGAAAAACGGAAAAGACGCAGGATGGAATTAAGACTGAAGAGAGAGAGAGAGAAAGTAAGAGTGCGAGAGAGAGAGAGAGGTGACTCGCGAAGAAGACTCTGGAATTTATTATTCATTAGGGCATTTGCTCGTAGTGCGTTTCCCCCGAAATAATTAGAATATTCTGCAATAAGCTTGGCGTTTTCTACGTCGTCCGTGTAAAATGCTCCTAACTACTGTACTATCTCAGTCGTCGACTTTGAAGCGAGCCATGGAAAAGGAAATAAGTCGTAAGCTGTAACGAGCTTCAAAGATGGAATATGAGCCGCCTTCTGACACGTAATGGCAATTTCTGGGGACATCAAGCAGAGAGATTTTTTTGACTTTCTTCATATTTTTTTCTTTGTCATTCGTTCCGTTTTTATTTTTCACCAGAAAACTAGCATCTTCTTTATTTTTTTTTACTGTTTGTGTGTGTGTTAGTTTTTCAAAAAAAAAATGCTTAATGTGACTTTCATGTACGTCTCGCTAACTCATGCATTATTTAAAGGTCTGCTTATTTTTCACTGCTTAAAAATTGGTAGTATTTGTTTTTTCGATTGTGGTACGCCATCGTGAGGTAGTTTTACTTCTTTAAAACACGTGTTTTCAATGGTAGAAACAGATGATTATTAATAAAAAATATACTTTTGTCATTAGCTTATGATGTACAGTGTACTGTGCGTATCGTAAAATTTATAAAATATCATAATTTTTTACTAACAAAATTCACTTTTACTTCAATTTTTGTTCAAAAAAACTATAATTTATAATACTAAGTTTATATTGTATGCCAGAATTAGAAGATAACCTCCGCTGCAGCATTTGAATTATAATATGCTTATTGTTTACAGTTATGTTTTTGTAACACGATGAACAGTATTATTGTTTACAACCCTGATAATATTAAGTTTCTTGCAGGGTAGTTATAACGATAGATTCAAAACTCTGTGGTATAATGTCATTTGTTGCTACGTGGTTTGTTACATGGTGTTTTAATTTAATAATTATTTTAACATTGGGAACATTTTTTGTCAGTGCTAAAACGTCCGACTTCTAATGTCCATAACTCGGAATTGACACGACATTGAACCTTTAAAATGAATTTTTCTAGAAATTTGCAAGAAAATGTTGTTTAAAATTTTTATATCGTTAGAGAAGCTGACAAACAGACGTATAATTGTGAATAGACGGGCCTATTGTAGAAGGGTGTTAATATTTTGTCAAAAATGACCTATACTCTATCCTAAATTAGCTGACACAAAATTGCTGGCACAATTATGAGGAAGCTAAATGAATCAGCCAATGATTGACAAGCGTACCTCTCACACGTTTCAGTTGCTGTGTGATCAGTGGTCACACAGTGATCACCTAGCTCGCCCCTTGACTGCCTCAAGCTAATTTTGTGTCAGCTAATGTGAAATGGAGTATAGAAGCAATTTCGATTGTGTCAAGTGCAATTCTACCTTCCTAATGCAAAATTTTGAGCAAAACAACGATATGTGCAGATATATTAGTGCAAGAAGTGTGACGTAACCAATAAACAGTAACACAATTTCAACTCTTATCCTCGAAAATGTAAAAATATTACTTAACACTTTTTTAAACCAGGCCCTTCAATAAGATAGTCAAAAAACTCGCATAGTATTGGTTTCACATTTGCGATTGTATTTGTGAGTTTGCTTTTTGAAAATTAAACAATTGAAAAGTTGCTCTACATTTGTGAGTAATCCTTCTCAAGTTGCATTTAATGAACACTTTAATATGGTTTATAGCTAACTTTGTTTATTGGAACAACAAGTTAGCTGTAGTTATGCGTATTATCATGCTGAAAGATTTAGCTGCGCGCTTATTAAGTTGAGAAACCTTTAAAATCTATAGTACTTTGCTTTGAAAAGTATTAGTTTTGCTCTGTGCAACGCTGGAAAGCCTTAAAAAGCTGTAGCTGTGTTATGCTGGAATGCCTTGAAAAGCTGTAGCAATGCGCTGTGCTCAACAGGAAAGTGCTCCATGGCAGTTGTTATGCAGTGTGTTATACAGGAAAGCATTTGACTTATCTATCATGGCAGTAACTGGAAAACCCATTATTCGCTCTGTGAACACTCAATGTTCGCGAGTCACATTTCACAAGTTTCCTTATTCACGATTAGACAAATGTAAGGTTACTATATATGAAACAATCTATTGGCTTTTTTCATTCGCGAAATTTTACTTTTTCCCTTCCTAAATAAGAAAATATGAACTTGATCATAACAACGCGTATTAATCACTTACCGTATAATTCCTGATAATTATCTTTCTCTGAACTATTGTGTAAATATGCGATAAAAAAGCACGAATCAAATTGTGTATTTAAAAGCATCAACTAAACATTTATTTGTGAGCATCCTAATAAAAATTTTAACATTTACACTCACTTAAAGCCATGTGTTGATCACTAAACTAAATTTAAAACCAGTTTACTAAAATACATAAGCTTATATCAAACAAATTTTTCACTTTATAAATATATAGTTTACATATTGTTATCAGATATTATCAAACAGACGTGAAGACAAAACGTTTAGACTGTTCGTTTTTTTTTTTATATAAATTCAAATCTAACTGCTGATTAAAGTTGATTCTAATGTAACGTATGTTCAAATTCATCTTGTAGTTGAGTTTATATGTTTATCACAAAACATTTTCATGTTTCAATTTGACAGGATAATTCTAATATTGGATATATTTTAGTGTTCTAACTTGTTTTGGAAAACTGCTTTAAGTTTGTGTTCAAAGGAAACTGGAATCTTTTTAATTTAGTTTTTGTGTGATTGAGTTGACTTATTAGATCATTTTTTTAGATAAAACAAATTAAATATTTTTTGTGAAATATTGGCAAATTTATTGCCCTTCAACGTAAAAAATGTATACTTTTTGTTTTAACTTTTTTTTTAAGCCAAATTAATCATCTTTTTAATATTAAAAAGTGTCTCTTGTTTTCTAAATTTAATATATATTTTTTTGTTTTAAAGTCTTTTTTAGCAATACTTTAAAATTAAAGTTTGGATTAACGTTTTTTTCCTTTCTCATTCTCTTCGTCGTATCTTCTTTATGATAAAGTTAGAAACTTGTTGAAACTTGTCTCGAAACAAGATCTCACTCTTTCTCGTCACAGTTCATCCATCCATCCATCTATTGTTTTTTCCTTGTTGTTGAGCTCGCTTGTCCGATATTTACAGGTGAACAACCCAGTGACTTCCACGACCTAAACATGACACACACTCACTACCGTTCATTTCCCAACGGATCGTTGCTGTTGCACAGTGCTTCAGACAGAGATCATGGCCACTACATGTGCGAAGCTAGCAACGGAGTAGGCCCCGGGCTCAGCAAAGTCGTCCATCTTACTGTTCACGGTAAGATAGATTCTTTTCTCTTTTAGCCCTCATGCAAAGAAGCCATCTTTTCATTTTCTTTTAGCCTTCTCATGAAAAATATGCTACAGAGAAAATTGCCTTTTTGTATAGACGTATTCGTCGTTGTTGTTGTTGTTGTGTTTCTTATCTGGCTTGTCATTTTAAAGAGGAAATTGTTGTTTGTTTTTCTCCACGATTGCAAAAAATTACTAGTTCTCTTAAGAAAACTTGAGTTAAACTTGAACTCTTTCTTGTAATTAATTCTTATTGTTCACAACAAGTTCAGACTTTGCAATTGAGCATTTTTAACGTGTACTTGTATTAAAAGTTCACTTAGTAAGAGTGCTTCAAAATAAGTGCTTTTTCATGTTAAATTCAAGATTATTTGAATTACACAACGTTTTTAAAAAAGATATGTGTGCCTACTAACTTTTTTTCTTACTGTTTAACTTGTTTTTAAATAAAACAAATTAAATATTTATACTTTATACTGTATTAAAAAAATGGGTCATATACTTGCAACAACGATAATTTGGGCAAACATTGTTACTGTATCGTTGAATGGTTTAGGGTCTAGATTTTACAGGGTTATTATGATGTATATTAAAGGGATTGATGTAAAAGGGTGTTAAGTATTATTTTTGTCAAAAATGATTTAGTAGCATATGTTAGGTGCTATTCATCTTTCCCAACGCATAATATTGAGCAAAACAACAATATGTGCAAAGATATTAATGCAAGAGGTATGAAGTATTCCATAAACAGCAAGAAAAGTTCAAAGTTTTAAACAGGTTTTACTCAAAATTATAACCATTTTATTCAACACCCTTTTACATCAGGCCCTTCAATTATTTAATTTTAATCAATATAATTTTTAAAAAGCGTGGTTTAATTTATGTTTTCAAAAAATGGTATTGATATATAGAAAACAACATTGATCAAAACCTGGTATTTAATTGCATAGTAGTCAAATTTTAAGGTATTTATGTAATTTATGGGGAACAGATTTTGGGTGGGAAATATTCCAGATTTTCATCCTTTATTCAAGGCTGCATATTCGCACTAAAGTAAATTAAATTTTTAAAATTTCTTTGTCTATTAAGAAAGAGAGCTTTATACCTAAAGTCCATCAACTGTAACAAGAAGAAGAAATCGATTTGCCTTGAGTTTTTTCCCCCTTCATCTTCTTCTGCTACTTACAAACTTCTATCTCTTCAAACTCTCGTTTACGATTGAATGGCCAAACGCAATGCGATTCTCACCCTAATTTTTCTTGACGAGGTTTTCCCATTCCAGAAGGTTGCCTACCAACTAGAAACGTGCGTTCTCAATCGTGAACACATCTTTTCAACAAAAGACACCAGTAAATTCTATCTTGCAACAAGATGCTTTTAAATCTTGTATGAAGCACAAACTTTATTCTTTTTCTTGTTAGTTTCTCCTTCCAAAAGGTCTTTCAGTGTGGTGTATAGTTACCAATTTACATGAAATGAACGCAACAGAATATTCTTTACTATTTTTCTTCTTTATGTACTATGAGAATATTGCCCATGGAGACGAAGGTGTATGAAACCCAGAGAATAAAAATGACAAGAAAAGTGGAAGTAAAAAATAAAACTGATCAATCTCAATGTCCTGAGGGAAATCAAAGGCGGTAAGGTCGAACGAACGGCTCTAAATGGAGATGTCTCCGGTTCTTGGAATAAAGAACTAAAGGCGTGGCAAAGTTGGTAGTAGTTGTACAAATGGAGTGGACATCGAACGTGGTGGCCGCCTTACACAAACTTGATTTGAGTGGGAATAAGAGCAGTGCTTACCACGCAGGTGTAACTATTGAAATAACACTTGGAATCCTCAGTAAATCGAGTTTGAACGAAAGCTCTTGAAAAGGTTTATTTTGAGCTCCTCGCTTTTACAAGGTTTCGCTGAAAGTACAAACAAGACCTTTTTTTCTTCTTATTCTTCTTAACGTTAGTGAACGTAAAGTGCCTATAACATTTTTCTAAGATTAGTGCTCAACATTACTTTCGCGAGTTCTGTTAAATTTTCAAATTACTTTCGCCTCACAATGACCGTCAATGGTCGTTGAAAAGTTTTCGCGTTTTAAACGTCAACGCAAAACATGCCTAATTGGATTTCAGAAAGTTTTTCAGGTTATCACTTTTCTAAACCAAATAGAACTTGGCGAAAACATATATTCCTGTAGTTGTGTTTTTTTTTTTTTAGTTTTTATAAAGTGTAGAAGTACTTAAATTTTTTAGTACCGAGGATGGAATTACTTAATTGATTCCTAACTTTCCTACATAACGACGCCCTCAACAAAATTTATAAATTCGGAGGGGGTGAACAAAATACTGATTTTTGGGCTTATTTTTTATAAAAATAATCACAAGGACAATATTTTATAATTTTTCTAAAAATAACCTTAATTTAGATTTTAAATATCGTGAAAACTGGTGTAGCTTTTTTCGATTAATGCGCGAACAAACCGACAGACAAACAAATGACATTAAAACAATTTTATTTTTTTTGTTGTTACATGTAAAAGTTTTAAAATTTTGTTTTAGTTGCATGTCTAAAAGTATCAGTTGAATACAATGCCTAGACATTGTATAGAACGATTTTCTTTTTTTGGCAACGTATGAAATTAGCAGTAAAAAGTTACGTTATGCAAGAATTTAGGTGAACATGTTAGAGAAAATGTTGTTACTTAAACTAACCTAAACAGTTGTATACAAGATGTTATTTCATATTTTGTTAAAGGCTAGGCATTTCATAAATTCCTAGATTCTACAAATTGCCAGTAACATCAACATAACCATATTCCAAAAAGTCTAATACAACTAATTTAAATAAATCTTTGTAATTTAATTGAATCGTAGTTCATACACTTTGAGTATCGATTCGTGGTTTTGTACATTTTGTTAGCTTTCAACTCTCTACCTTTTGTGAAATGTTCGGTCTTGGAAAGCGGACAACTTTAATGTGCCTTTATTCACTACGTCACGTGAAGAGACAACCTTTAAGCAATGACAGAAGTTGTTGAAAAATTGATTTTTCTTAGTTCACTACTCACTAGATATTTGAGGACGATAGTGAAGCTTTCTTCCTGTTTCGTCGAGCTGGGTTTGACAGTGAGTGATGCGCTTATGGAATGTAATATTAAACTCGTGGTTATAATCTCTATGTGAATGAATTAAAAAATTCCGTCGTTGTCATTGTTGATCTCTTTACTGTTGAAGTTTCCTTGCTGAAAAGTTGTACACTGTGGAATTTTTTCCCCATGACTAAAGTCGTTAGTGGTAAAAGTCTGTGTGATCTTAATTCTCAGTGGTTTCCTTTATTTTTCTCCCCCCTTTCCTTCTCTCTCTCTGTTTCGCTGTTGAACAAGTAAAGACATTGCAAACGAAAAGAAAGGGGGACCTCGGTTGGAAGCGGATGTTAGCGCCTGTTCATTATTTAATACCACTTTGTTGTTTTGAGATTTCAAAGAAGAAAAAGAAGAAAAAAAAAATTAGAGACGTTTATGGAGCCACAACACACTCTTGTTGTGTAGCGGATTCTTTGTGTGCGGATCCTTTTGTGGCTAGTAAAATGAAGCCGCGTGATTTGTAATTGGTTTATTGTGCGAGGATGAGGTGAAATATAAGCTCTCAAAATGGCACTAGAAACCGTCTACTTAAAGGTTTAATTAAGTCTTTTTGCAAAGCTGCTTAGTTAAAGAGAGTTTAAAAAAAAATTGTGATCGCGGATCAAGCTAAGAGATACACGGTGTTGCAAAGTTATGTAATAGAAAACGGGTTCCTAGCCAATCTTGAGGATAGATACAAATCGGTTTAATTGATAGGCTGCTTCGTTTGTTCGAATTAAACGGTCGACTTGTCTTGTACATACTTTCTCGCACGACTGCTGACGATGGAATTTATTGCTTAATTTTAATTAAAGCTTGCGGGTGCGCTTTGCATTGAGTTTTATCTCGGATGTAGAACGTTGGAAACCCGGATATGGAACGTGAAGACGTCAATATCCAACCTTTTAAAAGATCGAGTTTCGTGTTTCATATTAATACCACACAAAATGAACTTTTTTTTAAACGTATTTATATAAAAGGTTGCTAGGAAACCATATGTTCGAAACCTTAAGCTAGACTTTTGTGTGTGTGCACAATTTCCTAAGAAACCAATGAATAAAAATGAAAAAATTGTTATTTTTTTTAACTTTGTATGGTTTTAATATTATTTTTTTGCTCATTATTGAAAAATCTTTTCAAAAACAACCATTATTTGAAGTTTTAACCTTTAAAAACATTTGGTCACCAACATTCGAAGTTACAAGTCTATCTGACTTTCCTGGATATTTTTTCGTTTGACGAGAGGCACTGGAGTTAATGACAAACCTTATTCGTATCATTAACTGTTGCGCTTGGTGTAAAAGGGTGTTAACTAGCATTTTTATCAAAAATGATCTAGAAGCATTTTCGAATGTGTTAAGTGCAATTTTATTTTGAGCAAAACAACGATATGTGCAAAGATATTAGTGCAAGAAGTGTGAATTAATCTATTTAAACAGCAACACCAATTCAGATCTTTAAACGCGTTTTCTTTGAAATTGTAAAATGTTACTTAACACACTTTTACACCAGGCCTTTCAATTAATTGTTGTGTTCATTTTAATAAACTAATTTAAACTGTGAATTACACCCATAAATATCAGGTTAAGTTGGTTAAAAATAAAAAAGCAATTAACATCATTTCGAGTAATACAAGTAGTGCTAGCCACTAGCGTCACAACCGTTAAAAAAATTCTTTGGTCACCATCATAATTAAAATTCTTATAGTTCGGTCTAATTAAGTATTCATTTTGCCACAAATACGTACGTCCATCCGGCTTGTTTGTTAATTTGTTGAATTTTATATTCGGAAAAAATCCATAATTTTACTAATTAGTTATTAGTAAGTGTGCTATCTTCTCTTATATGTCAAAAAAAATTTCACGTGCATTTTTTATAGGGACTTAGAAAAAAATACTTTTGATAGCTATTAAAAATGTAACACAAGAAAGAGTAAAGTCAAGTTAGATTTTAAGTAGTTCACTTAGCAAGAAGTACACTTTGTAGCAGTTGAAGGCGCTTCTTTAAAAAAGTTTTTTTTTTCCAGCTGCTGCTCATTTCGAACAGAAGTTCGTCAACCACACTTTGAAGAAAGGGGTTCCTGCTATCTGGAGCTGCCGAGCCCGAGGCGACGCACCAATAACGATAGAGTGGATGATCAATGGCCAGAAGGTCAACCAACTCGACCATCCCAGGTAAGCAAGTGCCCTTCATGAGGGTGCGATTACGTCTTCTCTATTGCTTTCAATGAATCATTACGCCCGCAGCACCCACTGAACTTTCGATCATTGGCCAGCTTGACTTTGCAAGCACGATAAGTAAATTCCGTATTGTTGCTTCTATACTGTCTTCTCAGCATCAGCTTCATTCTATAAAAGATCGAATAAAAAAACTACTTTATTTAAAATGACAACCACTTTTTTTATAAAGATGAAGTTTCACATTACAAAAACAACAATTTTGTATATTAAATTCATAGAGACATGATCAGATCGAATAACGTGACATTTTGTTCACAAAAACGTAAATAATGATTTTTTCCTTTTTTTTTGGCGGTTTTTTAAAAAGATTTTTTGATTTTTTGAACATGTTTTTTGTTTATCTTTTGTCTGCATTTTGTTTATTGGTTTATGGATAGAGATTTTCAATGTGAAATTTATTGTGTTTCTGTTTTTAAACTTGAAACTATTGTTTAGTGTTCACTAGTTTTAATTTGACAGATCTCAATCTAGCGCTAACTTAGTTTATTAAACAAAAAATTTTTTTAAAAAAAACGTTTTTGGTAAAAACTTTAGTAGTATAGTGTTTCTTTGGATGAATCTGTTTTACACTTAACAATAAGTATAAGTAACACTTTACTATACATATGTGATAAACTATGCATAATATATGCCGTATAAGCGTGTTTATCTCGTAATTTACTAGTGTACTAGTAAATGACGGGAGAACTTTTCTCATAAAAAATGACTAAACTGTTTTTTGTTTTCATTACGCAATTCATTGTTTAGGTCACGTTGTTTCGCAACATTCGTTTACAGTTATTTTTCACTATTTTAACTCATATTACTTCGCAATATTTGTTACGATTAGAGTATCAATTTCAACATTTTCACACACGGTGAGCCTTCCATAGCTGATGAGGAGGACCGCTCAAATTTTATTATATAATATGCTTATTTGCAACAATGGAAAACGAACATGTTTCAGATCATCAGCAACACTCTAGCTAAAAAAAGAAAGGCTGTTTACGTGCCAGTAGCTTCAAATTAACACTATATTAATTCTTCAAAATTTGATCAATTTAATTCTCAAGCCGAACTAATCTGTGCACCAAATTTCAAGTCACTACGACACAAGGAATCTGGTTAAAAATGACATCTACAATTTGAAACATTAAAACTTTTTGAAAATTGTTGCAAAAGATTGAAAAAAATGCCAGATGCAAAGTTAAATAAAAGGTTGTAAAAAAAAGTAATTTCATTATAAATAACCATTTAAATCATGCATTCATTTCTTAATGAATAGTATATTTTTTTTTAAAATTTTTATTGATTGTTTAGTTTTTATATAGTTCTGTTATTGTTTTCATTACTTATACGGTAAAGTTTTTGTTTAACTATAACAATAGAAACAAGATCCTATGAGATTCCAAACAAAAATATTTTTAAAAAAAGTTGCAGATAATAATGAAATTGAGTTTTGTTGACATTAAGGCAGTTTCTGGTATAACGGTAACGAGCAATATGATATTTTGATTACAAAGACCCAAATAAAAAAAATATTCTTATTAAGACTTTTTTGTTTGTAGTTCTTTAAGTATATTTTTGGCTGCAATGAAGTTTGTTTGTTTTTTACTATTTTGACTTTCATTTGTTCAAATTTCTTCGATTTTCTTTCTTGTCTGGCTTTTTTCTTTAACATTCCCACTTCTAAAGCTTTCAGACTTTCTAAGGTTTTAGGCAGTATTGAACATATTGAATTAGGTTTGTATGGAGTTTCACGTAAAATGAGTAACATAATCAATAACAGAGATGAACTTTTTTTCTGGAGTGGTAGTGTGTGTTCATTTTCTATTTGTAGTTTTCATTCTGTTTGCTTTTACCTTGTCTTGTATAATTTTTTTAAATACATTTACGCAGCCATGGGGGAATCGAATGACAACACTAATTCTACAAAATTTGGACAAGAACAGATTATAATGTGATTCTACAGATTATCGCTATTGATTTTAAAAGCTTTTTTTTTTAAGACATGCACAACTTGAAAAAAAAATAGCAATATCGTTGATGGTATTGCATTTTAGTAGCATCATTTTTTGGAAGCTTTATTATACAGTACAAAAACAATCGATACACGCGAAGCGAATTTTTTCGATGTTTTTTTAATGGAATACTTGGCATTCTAGTTAAGGTTAAAAGTGTTCAGCTGGCTAATTTCCTTGGAGAAACAAATTTAAGGTTTACTTGCTGGTCTGGTGCAGCTTAATTTATTAGCCCCCTCTTTCTTTGCCTTTTCCTCCCTCCCCCCCCCTCTCCGACAGGTTCGTTTTCCCCTCATTACTCTAATTGGAAGCTAATTACGTCAGAACAAGCCAAACATTGCCGTGTGAAATGTCGTTTTACTCCCTGGAGACCAACTCGTGCTTTCTGCAAAGCAAAAGTTATATAAGGCGCCATTCGCAAGAATAGGCCATTACACAATGAAGGGTTAACCTCATGCCTCTGTTTGGTCTGTGTTTATCCGTTTTTGTAGATGGAAAGGACAGGACAATTTCTTATTCATTAGGTTGCCACACGTGCAAAGACACGATGATCAAGTTACTGATGCTGCATGATCGGTCTTAAAAGATTTTTCGAGGTCAAAAGTGACGTGAGGGCTCCGACTTCATTAGGAAAGGTTAATGAAAGAGGCCTTCAGCGGATCATCACCGAGGTCACTCTCGCTCTTTCATCTCAGGGGGATGATGAGAAATTCATTGGACAGTCAATTTTATTAAAAATTGGAAAACTTTTACATTATACTCAATTTTACTCGAAATTTAGCTCCGTTAGACACACGCATCGTTATTTCACGAAGGCTTTTAGAGTTTGTGCTGTAAGCTTATTTCAAAGTTCTAAACTGACATCAAACCTAACCCGTTTTCTTAGTAAAAGTCAAAAAAGCGGAAAATTAAATTGGAAGTTGTAATATTTGACGTTTATTAGCCATGGTCAATTAAATAGTGTATGGCATTGAGTTTACCAATAAAATCATTTCTGTGTCACCAATTGAAACACCCTAAAACGTTTTTCGTCAAAAGTGGTTATAGCTGTATAATTAATACCGGTATTTTAGAATCAATCTAATAACAATGACGCCACAAGAGGGACGGACATCTGATCCAAAGGTAGAAATCCGTACAGTAAGAAACGAATTTTAATTTAAACATAGGGCTACTACATATTATTTGTTTATTGTGGAATAAACTTATTTTTATTAATACATGTTTTTCTCATCTCATCTTTAAGAGTGTGACTTTGTTTTCGATTGCTGATTGGTTGATGAATTCAAAATTTAAACAATAAAGGCAACAATGAATCAATTAATGAATGTTATTTTTTAATTAACATAAAATTCTCGCGCAATCTTTGTATTGTTGTCAGGTGGTATACATTTAAATTGCAAATAGCATTCGTTGATTTTTTAACGGGTTTAAGCTAGTATTATAATGAATAGATGTATTCTACAGATTGAAGCTAATGATTTTAAAAACAGGCATACATGTCTTAATACTTGAAACACGTGCATTGAGATTTTTTAAAGCGTATGCTTTATAGATTTGCAACAAAAATCTGGACGTGCTGCTGTATTGTCAGCAGCATAGTATTGCAGTAAAGCCACTAGTTAAGGATAAAGGTCTTTCGAGTTTTCTGGGGTCATGACAATAAAACGATTGAACAGTTTAGAGCAGTGAAACATGTAATTAAAAAACCAAAATTTCCTTTTGTTTTTTGTCACCAGATGACGCCAGGTGTCCGTCGATTGATGGGCTTTTTACTAGTAATGAATAAAAAATAGCCTTACGTGTATTGTTTCGTAGCAATTTGAATTTTTAGAAGCTTTGTTATACAGTATAAAAAAATACGATTACCTGCGAAGTTAATATATTTTGAATACATGAGAGGATTATTTTTTGTTATATTTTATTGTAACTTATTAAAGTTTTGTTTTGAACATTACATCACACTATCGAAAAAAAAAATAAATGTCAGAATTAATTTTAAAAACTTTATTTTTTTGATTAGGACATGTTTTGACATTTATGTCATCTCATTTTAAACATTTCAATTCTGGCATTTATTTTTTTTTTGATAGTGTGATGTAAGGTCTTTATTTTTTTAACCACAAAAATAAAAACTATATTTGTTTACAATAAATATAGATTATTTCAATATATTGGAAATGATAGTTTTTAAATGGAAAAACACCAACAAAAATAAAAAAAAAATTAACTTTCCTTACTTATACCTTAGTTTGTTTTTTAAATATTTTTTAAAATATTGTTTTCATACAGTTATGTTTACGTGCAAATTATTTATTTTGTTTAATAAGTTATTTTTAAACAAAATTAGAAGTTAGAATGAAAGCGTGTTTTCAAAGATAAAAGTAAGTGACCGTATACCTTAATTGGGTCTTGTTTTTATATGCTCGTGTATTACAAAAAAGTTTGCTGATAGGATGTTTACATTTATAACCATGAAAAACAAATTAGCACCCAGCGCAATGAAGCAACACTTCATGAGCTTTTCTCATTTGTCGCCCATCAGACAAAGGTCAAGGCGACATGAGAAGAGTGCGGTTATGTTTACACACAACCCTGATCCTAGAAAAATTTTCGAGCTTGTCGCCTTTCATCCTGATTACAGCTCATTACAAAAATGGGCCTGTCTTCTTGAAAACAACCAGGCGAGTGTTTCTTTTGTCTGCTTGGGGAAACTTGTGGTTCGGTTTATGCATGCGTTTTCCCTTAAGGGCAACGGGGACTATCTCTAGAGACACCCTCGCTGCATGATGGCTATGACTGTCGACTTCTCATTGGTCACTGGGGAGCAACATAGGTAATTTTTTTTTCAACCTTTTTTTTTAGAAGACTTTTTGAAAAAGATACCCGGCTCTGCACCTCAGTTTTCCAACTTGGCCTCGTTTTTATTTTTTTACTCTTTTCGCTTCTCTTTTCTTCGCCTTGATGTATGATTCTGAGAAAATTCTCACTCGTCGACGAGCGAAGAAAAAAAGGTGTATACTGATGCTTTGTCCCCCTTGGTGATACTTTGGAGTTCGGATGAATGGAGAAAAAAAAGTCAACAAAGAGAAAGGAATTATTCTCGCACACGCTTTACATTATGCTGACCTACTACTTACCATACGGTTTTTAAGTCGAAATGATGTGCGAATTGGGTTATGTTGTGAATTGAGTTTTGTATTGAATACAATGATAGTTTTTGTGCAAAGGGCTACAGCACTTTGTACACCTAATAGAATAGTTACTTATGTTTAAATTTAGTAGTTTGACAAAATAGTTTTAGCATTCCAATGCTCATAGGAAGTTTACAGAAGTTTTGACTATTCTTAATTAATCGCTTGTTGGTGCAATTTAACCAATATACAAAGAGAGAAGTGTTCTCAAATGTTCATTATAGACTATAAAAATTTGCTATACGATTTCACGTGGTGATACAGAAGTAATTGATTTTTTTCACCTTTCTTTTTTTTTGTTAGGTGCCATTTTTGATGTATTTTAGCAAAACGTAATCCTCGTACGAGAATTGCGTGTGTATTTTTGAAATGTCGTCATAAAATGTGATATATTGTTTTTTTATGAGTAAATTTTTAAGAGGTATTTTCAACAGTTCCACTTTCAATATCAGTAGATTTGTTCTATAAAAATTAAAAATTGAATCGTTTGTTAAACTTTTGAGCTATTGTTTCATAAATATAAAAAATCATACATTTCAGATAGTCCAAGTTTTTATATGTTACAGGCAATCTATATAAGCCAGGAATGTATCTAAGCATCGTATACAATGTCTAATCAGGTTAAGCGATGTACGAAATTTAGCATTGGTATAATAATAATGTCAAGAAAAATTTTAAGTTGGATTTAAATTAATGCTTAAATATTTCTCTTAGAGAAAATGCTGCTAAGCTAACCTTACCTAATCAAAACAATTGTATACAAAATGCAATTGTATACTTCACCAACAAGGCTAAGCATTGTAATGATGCCTGTATTATATGGTTGTACGATGCCTGGATTATATAATACATTGCCCGTAACGTATAAATATCCAGACATTCACTCGACAAATATAGACAGAGGGACAAAATGTGCAGATATAAAGCCTGCAATGAAATAATCTGTATTACATCTATTGCACGATCTAGACTCGCAGTAATATCACTCATACACAGCACCAGGTCTACTAAACATCTGCGAACCCATTGTGTTCACCAACTTCAATTACTTTCACTCGTTGATTCAACAAGCATCTCGCAGTGATGGCTATCAGAAAAACAAGTCTTTTTTGTGGGTGGGGGGGGGGATCAAGAACTAAACTTTGTAATTAAAAGATATGCTAGCGATTTGCAGTCGCCTCCTTCTGCGTCAATATAGATATTGAGGTGAAAAGAATGTTTTTTCATTCCGTCCTCGTATCCACTAACCCATATCTTTGGAGTCGGTCTCTCGCAGGCGTGAGACCTGTTCAGAATGAATGCACTTTTATTGCTTCGACGGCTGTTGTTTCGAATGGGTGGAGCTGACGCTTTAAAGAGATAGGAACACAAGGGAGAGGAAAAACGCATGCTACATTTCAAATGATTTCTTCCTTTATTTTCAACCAGATTTTTTCTTTGCCCAACATTTTCGTTACCTTACTGCTTTTTTTTTTTCACAATAGCATGAATCGTTTCGTGTTACCGTGAAACCTTATTTTTTTTAGTATGCTATTCTGTTTTGAAGTAAAAACAAAAATGGCGTTGGGTTGAAAACTCTGTCAGGACCTTTCTATTTTTATTATCTGTTCATCTGTTTTATCACTAGGTCTAATGGGCAAAAGTGGTTTTGTGTTTTCACATAAAAGTATAACTTGTTTCATTATTTTTATTGGTTTTTTTTACACGTCAATGTGACAAACATTACTACTGCGAGCGTATAGCATACGTTGTCATATGAAGTATAGTTTTAATTATTTATTTTGCTAACATTTTTCATAAAACTGCAACTTTCCGTTTGCTAGACTGGAAAATGCATGACATGTAGCAACTGACAGGATTATTTTAAAAATTAGGCAATAAATTCAAGTTGGGATTGATTTTTTTGTTAGAATGTTTTACTGTTGTTGTACCCTTTACTAAGCGAATTGAAAGGACTGACGTAAGTGGGTGTTAAGTAACATTTTTGTCAAAAATAACCTAGAAGCATTTTTTTTACTGCATTAGGTGCAATTCTACCTTTCTAACACAATAGTAATAGCTATGAAAGTTTTGATGAGCTGTATTTACATATTATAAGCTGTTATTAGCTAATACGTGGAGTATGTTAACTCACATTACCTTTTTTTTATTTTTTTTTTATTGTGTGTGACTCAAGGTGAGTTGAAAAATTATAAGAAAATAAAATAATTTTGAGCAAACTTAACACCCGGTTACACCAAGTCCTTCAATTATTCGAAGTGCTAAGTTTATTTAGCTAAAAAAGTTGCATAAATCAAAATTTTTTAGATTAAAACTCTCTTGAATTGGTTAAAATTCAGCATTGATTGCGTCTAAATTTTATTGTCTAAATTTGTGTCTAAATTTTATTGCGCAAAACCGCATAATAGCGACATTTTATTGCCTGTAACAAGCATCAGGAAATACTTCTCTCGTTGCATGTTAGAAAAAAAATCACATATGCATTAATCGAGGTCTATTTTTGTAACCATTACTAGTCGTGTTAGTAAACTTTACTAAAATTTAATTTTTCAAAACAAGATTTAAATTGTACAATCAAAACAGGTATCTCTTTAACGTTATCAAGTTAGT
Organism: Cryptops parisi; assembly: GCA_034695005.1. NCBI lineage: Eukaryota > Metazoa > Arthropoda > Chilopoda > Scolopendromorpha > Cryptopidae > Cryptops > Cryptops parisi. The sequence continues at coordinate 25,129 of JAQIWH010000390.1, read as the reverse complement.
ATTCCATATACTTCTTTGAATTCTTTTCGTTCATTGAATTTCCAGATGTGTCACGCTTAGTATTCATTCGTATTTTCTCTCTCTCTTTAAACGACACGGATGGTGAGGGAGATTGGTGGAATCTTGTTTCACTTCCTCACATTTTTTTCTCCTTTTCGCAACAGAAGAGTCGTTCTTTTGGCTTGGTAACTGCAATACTAGTAGTAATAGTCATCGTAGTAGTAGTAGAAGACGAAGGGAGAAGAAAAGAACGAGAAGGGGGGAAAAGAGGGCCATCCGCTGTGAGGTGGCGAAATGGCGCCGTAAATTTCCAGCCAGCAGAGAGTCATGGCTCTGGCGAAATATCATCAGGCCTGGCTGCCTATTAGTCGAAGCCAGGAGAATTGCACGCTCCAACACCGATGATAGGACCGCGGACGGAGTCGACTAAGTTACGATCCTTTTTCGGACTTTCGAAGAGAGACCAGAACTGCTGCGGCAAAGGTTGTTGGCGACCAACCACCGACCAATGCTCTTTCTCTGTGTGTTTCCTTTTTTTTTCTTCTGCTTTTTGGTTTTTTCCACTTCTTCATACTATTACTTCCGTTACTCTACTACTATTACTGTGCTCACTCCACATGGTCACCCAATGCCGATAATTTGACACAATAGCACCAAACTAGAAGTTCTAGCTTTCGATAGTACGGTAGATGAAGAAGGGACATTCCTTAAAGAAAGGCTTCTGCACCATTGAGGAAAGATTCGAACGTTGCTAGTGAAAGAAATCCGCTTTACTTTATCGCTTAAATTTGTGGAAATATTGATTTATTTCATCTGATCTGACCGTGATTTGGTGTTTTATGTTGTTTGTTTCTAAATGGATGTTTTCAGTTTTATTGACAATTGTTGTAGTCTAGTACGTTTTAAATCGTTGTCAATAATAATTTTGCTTTTTGGTAAATTTTGTTATGCAAGTATATTTTTTTCAATTTATTTATTTTTTGTTCAAAATTAAAAAATAAATAATGTAGTTCTTACGTTTTTTTAAAGAATAATATGTTACATGTGATATTTACTAGTTTTTTGTAGCATTTTTAAATTAAACTATAGTGAACTTAATTTTTACATGGTGAATATTACAATACAAAACTAAATTTCAATTATTTTCAATTACTGTTTTTTAGAGTTTGAATTAATGCATGAAATGAGGCCACTAACTTGTGTAGCCATAGACTAAGAAATAAATATCTGGACCAATTAGAAAGAGTTACACGTACCTATGAAACTATCTGAGTGAAATGCATTCAAACCATGCGTAAAATCATCGGTTTCACAAATTGATTTTTTTTGACTTTCCTCGTAGTTCAATGTGGCTTAAGACAATCCGATTGGTCATTCCAATACAGGTAGTCCTTGAATTACAGACTTATAGACAAACCGTAGTTACAAACCAACCTCCGTAAATTTGAAACTATTGTTTGTCGATATTACTTATTTATGTGTCTAGTAATTTTGATTAGAAATGTAATGATAAATGGGATGTCATCGTAATTGTTAATCAAAAATATCTTTCTAGTATGCAAGACATTAATAGAAACGAGAAACAGTGTTAACTTTTATTATCTTCTTTTCATACTGTAGCTAAACTGTAGTGTTTCTTTTATGCATCGAAAGATCACTAAATACCATAATGTATGTATACACAGAAAAAGTTGACTAACCTTCGTTAGATTTATAGTTCCAACTTACAGTACGTTTCTGTTATAGTCGGGGCGAGACTGATGTTGATATTTGCTTTGTACTTGGTTTAGTCTGTATGGGTTTATTTTGCAGGTAAGGTTAGGAAAAACAAAGAAAGTATTAAATGTATGATATTGTTTTGTTTTCCTAACCTAACCTGCACAATAAACCCATAACCAAGTACAAGCAAATATCAACTCAAACTTGACCCGGCTATAACGGAAAAGTATCCAACTTACATATAAATTTGACTTACAGACAGACCTGTAATGACCTGTAACTAAATTTTTCTGTTACTCTAACATAAAATCTAACAGATAATTTTGTACAATAACACCAAGCTAGAAATTCTAACTTTTGATAATGCTAGTTACAAATAGTTGAATTTGTTTACTATTAAAGTACTTTTGTCATTTGGTAATTTTGTTTTGATAATTTTATTATAAACTTATCAGTCATGTTTAAGCATAAATGCAAAATGTCGTCTTTTTTAATATCAGCTCAGTATTGTGTAGTGTAGATGTTTGTCAAGTTTTATTAGTACACAGCTGGTTTATTCGTTCTGACACAAATTTATCATAATACGTAAATTTAGAAAGTTAGGTTAGCAAATAACAAGTTGTTTTAGGTTAATTTGAACGAGAATTACAAAACGTAAATTCTAAATAAATCGAAGATCTTTGGTGAAAATCTTTGGTGATTTTGTGATCAGATCAAAAAACTTTTATTAAAAAAAAGATTAATTATGCAGTTTTTGTGAATTTTTATCTTTCATTTTTATTGATTCCCATTAGTCGAGGTACACATTTTCTAACATAAATAATCGGAATTTTTTTATCTTAGATGTTCACGAGTTATGATCGATTTACAGATTTATTGAAAAACGATGGAATAATAATTATTTCTTTTTTTTTCAAATTTATGATTTTTTTTTAGTTATGTTGATTCAGCTGAATTTTCTAAAACCAATTACTTCATGATTTCTTTAGCAGTACCAACTTTGTGCCACACTAAAAACAAAAAACATTTTTTTGTTGTCAACTTTTTTGACTTAGAAATCATTTCGTAACTTTTTTTCCAATTCTTAACAGCATTTCAGTAATCCTTTTATTATATCTTTTCTACTAAAACAACAAACGTAATACAACAACAACAACAAATTGAACTTATTTCTACCCCAGTAACTTATACTTGGTTACAAGAAAAATAATCCTACAACAGTACCCGTCCTTTATTTTCTTCTCGAGGAAAAGCGTGTCCACAAAGCATTGATTTTTTTTATTTCTTGGTGAAATTTTTTTCTCTCCCTCCCCCTTATTTTGGTGGCAAGTCCATCAGCAACAACAAAGTCTCTAGAGACTCGCTACACGGAGGCTAGGGAGCTTATCCCAGGTCTGGATCTCGTTGTTGGGTCCAGGTGACCATTTCTTCATTCGCCCTTCCCCTGATAAAGGCCATTGACGCCAAGGCCAATAGCAAGGAACGTTTGAGTCCCACCGAGAAATTGCTGCGCCTGGGATTCGTGTTCTGACTTCTTTTCTACACGACAACGGTGTTTGGCGTGCAAACAACTTATAGACGCGATGGTTTCACGCAGCGTCATAACTATCGTGTGTGTGCTGCCCACTGATTACAAGCTACCCTATTTTTCCTTTTTTCTTACTCCTTTTTTTTTCTTCTTCGTCCTTTATTTTTTGGGAGGACTTGGAAGTCTCAACTGTACTAAAGGGTTCTAACCCAATTCACGTTGAACCCCCCATAGAGTAAAAAAATGCTGTAAAAGTTGGTTTTTTTTTTGTTGTTATTTTTTCCTCCATCCCCTTTCTTTAGTTGTGGTGAAGTGGTTGTTGTGTTCCTAACTGAAGATAAGGACATATCGAGAACACCATAAACGACAATTTCACGTTGTATTACCTTTTTTTTTTGTAATACTGCTACTATAGAAGGTGCGGGAGACATTTTGGTTACATTGCGTTTTTTTTTATTGCAAACATTTATTTACAAAAAAAAAAAAAATTATGCTGACCCAAAGAACTTTTAAACAAATTTTACGAGCATACATTTCGACTAAAATGGTGTTTAATAAAAATATAATATTTTGTGGGTTTCTTTTTAATGATTATTCACTTTAAGTATACGTAGTATAAAGGTGATTAAAACTCGACGAAGATAAAGAAACTTTTATTGCCACTTTTTTTAACACCGAAAAAAGGATCATCTGCTTAGGTTATTAGGAGAGTCCGCTTTATGATGGTCATTAATGAAGTTTTGATAAATCCGCTTTGGTGAATTCTCCCATCGGTACTGCAAAAGTGTTGTGAGATTAAACCCCCTAATTTTCAATTAACCCTATTATCTTTTACAAACTTCCACCACTATCCGGTACACCGCTCACCTGAAGGTTTGGCTTCCTTTCAAATCCAAGTTCAAAAGGAAGGTTGACCCTTTGGTAGGACTTGAACCGTTATTACTAACGGGTTGGTTTTATCTTTCAGGTTCAGCTGGAACGACCGAGTGTCTCCGGATAGTAGAGAATCGGAGATAACCATCCTGAAGGTGGAACGACACGATGCTGGCAGTTATTCATGCCTCGCTACGAACGCCTACGGAAAGGACGAGACCCATTTCACCATCAATGTCATTGGTAAGTGTCTTTAAACGGATACCAATTATACTTTAACCCCCTTCTTTTCATATTTGATTCTGTTCTGCTTTCCGGTTTTATTTTTATCCTGCTTTGCCAACCTCTTCTTTGATAGTCGTTTGAAAACTCATTTTTCCTTCGATCGGGTTGAGCGATAGTTGTCATGTACGACTGTAGTAAAAACAAAGTAAGACTGTAGTAAAGTTCGGAAAGTAATTCAAACAATGCGAAAAAACAGTGTTTTCATCAAGAAATTTTTTATAGCTATTTAAATAATGATTTATGTTAATATATTATTAGTTTATGCCATACAGTACGAACAGGTAACAATTATTTAGTTAAAACATAATTGATATTGTTAATTATCTTCCCGCCACTGTGCCTGCCAATGCGTACTGTTAAAATCCGATTTGCTTGTTATCTTCTATAATAATTCTCTAATGCAGGTCTGGCTATTTATAGCTCATTGGCTTAGCACAACCCAATAGAATTCTACCGCGCAAATTTTAAAGTTAGCATTGCTAGTAACTGCTATAAAAGAAAGTTAAATAGTTAATACAAAACCAGAGTAAGAATCGCTTCATTCGGCGACCACAAGTTGCCAAACAATTTAATATTACAAATTTATTTTATAAAATTAGTATATTATTTTTATGTCTTGTTTATGTCTATTGTTATGTTGTGGATTAGTATATTATCTCTTATATCCCTGGTCTCCTTCACTTCGTTTAGAATTGTTAGCAATGGTTCTATGTTGAATTGTTCTACCACCTGTTTATGGTTAATGTATTTGTCTTTATGAGACGTAACACACTAAAATAAAATATATTTTTTATTTATTTATTGTACAGTCCTCAGGGCCCAAAATAATACAAAATGTGTTAAAACGATGTAACATAAAATATGTAACATGTGTATTCTTCCTGACTTACGCGACGGGTTTTAGCAATAGAGACGCACCAAAGTAGTGACGGGAAGATAACTATAAGATCAGAAATGTGTATTGTACAATTGTAGTAAAGTTTCATGAAGTAAACGTAATTTTATTTCAAAAATGAAAAAATCAACAAGAAATTAGTTTTTGCTGTTGACATATAACGCCTAATAGCTGATGACACACACAGAACAGGTAACATTTTGTTTAATATTCATCTTTTTAAACATTAATCACTTGACAGATTTGATTTGTTATTGCAAATGTTGCGCCTCCTAAATTATTTATCTGTTTAATCGATTATCTGAAATCAATTTTCTACTACTTTAAATGTTTGAAACCTGCATTACTACTTTTATAACAGCTACTGGTTGAAAGACAACATTTTCACAACACAATTTACACACAGTTGCATAATGATATGGTGTAAAACACATTTTATTCTGACAAATTTTACAAAATACGCAACTATCATACTTTGTTCCATTAATCAAATCCCTGCGATTTATTTGAGAGCTACGTTTTGCAAAATGTTTGCAAAATTTTGCAAATAAAAGTCCTTTTACTTGAAACTGTACAAGGACTTCTCAATGACCCTGTATAGTTTCCATTCCTACGTACATAATGTTGTGTGCAATATGTACACGTAATACTTACTACTATAATAAATAATTAAATTTGTTTTATACTGTTTGTGCAGTAACTTAACTGGAATTTCACTAGTCAAATGTTTCAAATCGGTAAATAGAAATATAAAGTGTGTTGTATAAAGAATGTTGTATAGTTGTTGAAGAAGGGTTTACATAATGGATGTTGTCTCTGTTGTCAATAGATATCGAGTTGACTGTGAATCATTACGATACCACTAATTATGAGTCGAATAGTGGTGCAGAGCGCAGAACAAAACTCGATGGGTTTGAGTTATGTGCAACGGTTTTGTGTAATTAGAGTAATTCAACGAGGTCAACACTTTTGCATGTTTATCAGTATTCTCTGGAAACCTAAATTGATGAAGTGCTTGCCATTAATCAAATCCCTATAGCAATTGTTGGCGCCTGATTAATTATATTTTTCGTTGTTTAATTTTGTTTCACCTGTGATAGTGTTACTCTTGCTTAGCAAAAGAAAGGTGTGTTTTAGGCTAGTTATTTTCAGAAAGTTAAAAGTTTGGTTATGGAAAAAATATGCATATTTAGTGCGAAAAGCTAATTTAATGGGACAAAAAATTGTTGGTTGGAAAATTTCTTTCGCCTTAAAGTGTGATATGAAATTACATTGGCTTTTTTATGGGATTAATAACAAGCGAGAATCAACTTGACAGGAGTAATTAACGTTTTTTCTACCAAGGACACCGAGGCAATTTGCTCTCAGTTTGCAAAGTGAGATTATCTAATTTTTTATTTTTAATTTTTCATTATGCACATGATGCTTAGTAGCCTCGCAACTTGGCATTTTCTTTTGTAGGCATTTCCGGTATTTTAATTTTCCATTTATTAATTGCTTGTTAACGAATTACACTTGTATGAGACAAATTCCAGTTTACACCGCCAGATGGCAAGGTGTCACTTTGCCATCTGGTGGGGAAAAAACCTAACTACTTAAATGTTGTTGTTTCTAAACATGAGGCGAAATTTTTCAATATAACAGTTGAATAGTAATTATTTCACGTGTGAACTAGTTATGAAACAAATTCCACTTTACATCATTAGATGGCAAGAGTGCATTCTATTTGGTTGGGAAAAAAAAACCTAACAATTTAATTACTGCTGTTCCCCTTTCCGAGAATTTCTATACCGCGCCATTTTCGATACAACAGTTGAATAATAACTATATCACATGAGGATTTGTAAGTGTTTTATTGCGACTCAGCTCAGTAGCTCAAAATGAATATTGATTTTAGGTTTATATTTTATGGAACGCAGAAAGTCGTGTTTACGATGGGTTGTTTACATTAATCTTTTGATGAACAGCATCCATATATTGGTTCATTTTACGATAGTAATATTTTATGACATTTTACGAGTTTAAGATGAACAACTGGTTATTAAAAATTTAATGCACGTAATGAGTTACAAATCAATTTTAAATGTCTCCAATTTATAAAAACAATTAAGAAACCACCGAATGCAATGTTGTTTCTTTCGTGAGTTATAATTTCAACATTGAGTTTATTCGGTTTACACGAGTATAGCTTCTTTATTCCTTTCCCAATGCTTTGCTCTTTAAAAGGAGATGAAATTTTTTCGTACCAACCTTTGAGATGAAAGTAGCAGCAACAACAAAACACAATAGACCAAAAGAAAAAAAAATTGAGGGGAAGAAAGCAGAAATATCATTTCATCCTCGGAGCAAACAAGAAACGTTGGTAATCTATATTTCCACCTGGGTCATTTAACTGCCAGAACATGGCACCCAGAAGTAGCAGGGCTGATTTAAATTCGCCACTTGCAATGAAACGTTTACACGGCTTGCTCGTTAACGGCATCATTTTGGCAACTGCTGCTCCTGATGCTCTTGGGTTTCTGCTGCTGCACTTCCACAGTTTTAATATCGAACGACAGATAACGATAATAAACTAGAGGAAGAGTTGGAAGATGAATTTTATGCAGCTCACACCATCTACCTTTAGTAATTTTTTTTCTCCACCTTTAGGTGTGTGTGGGTATTATTGACGTTCCTAACCCCTAAAACTGCTTTCTGCGTGAGCTGTAAAAAATTTTGTGTGTGAAATGCGTTTTCATCTAATATTTTTTTTAGTAGATTTTTATATTTTTTACTTGAAGTGAAACCCGTCAGATATTGAAATTATTGGAATAATCATTAAAAATGAAATTAATACCTGGAACGTTTTATTTTTTGGCTGGAATTTATTTCCATATAGATTTGGATTTATACGATTCTTCGTATATGTAACAAATATTGAAAAAAGTTAGTAAAAACTTTTTTATATATATAAACTAATCAAAATTGACACCTAAAATTTATTGAAAATGTTTTTTTTAACCAATAAGAATAAATATAGTTTTTCTTAAAAAAAAATTTATGACACATCATCTGCTTAACAAGTATTATTTAGTATAATTTTATAAATCTTAACAAATGTATTTTTCCATAACACGTATTATTTCGACAATTCACAAATATCTCTAAAGTTTCCAATCTGCGTGAAAGCTTGCGTTTGACACTCTTTTTTTCACGCAGGCAAAGCCTTTTTCTGAGTGGCTCAGTATCGTAACGTGACACCATTTGACATGTGACGTGATGCTGTGTTAATTATCATAATAGGAGAGAAAAAGGAAAAGTTGGGATAATATAGTCACATTTCTGATTAAGCAGACCTCTAGTTGTTCACTATCATTATGTAATAATAAACTTCGCATTCAACCAACAGACATAACTTAATAACAGGATAGCAACTTAGCAGTATTTTTCATCATCCAACAGCATCTGCATTATGTTGATTTCATGTTTCTGATGAATGTGAAATACTACACTTGCAAAATAGTGCATGCACTGAACTGCAATACACTGAGAAACAAAATTATTTTGAACGGTCAGATGTCCTGTTTGATTGTAGGGTACAATATAAATTAAAACATTAGCAATATAAAATGTCATGGATATTACGTAGACATCTAATTAAACTAAAACAATTACAAATAAAGTACCCAAACGCTTGCTGTGATGTATCAGTGTAATGCAGTGTAATGTATACACTACACTGCATTACACGATAATTATCCTGGAAGTATTAGTTGCTCCATTGTTCTATTTTTATTTTGTTGGATTATTGTAAAGAAATAAAACGACACTGGGTATTGACTAAATGAACCATTGGCTACACCTTCATAAAAATATAACTTAAATACCTATGATTTATGGTTTCCAATGTGATAATGCGATTAGCTTAAAATTTCATTTTAAGGTCAATGGAATACCACCATTGTGAAAAGCCTTATCTATTATATCCTAAACTTAACATTTTTATTACAATAGCCTTCTGAGTATGCCTACTTTTTTTACTAACCCTGTATTGTTTTATGTTTTAAAGTTAATAAGCTCTATTTATTCCTGGCTAAAAGCCAACTCAATTAGTTCTGGGTATTTTTTTAGATATCTTTTTTTGGCTTTGGTATGACTTTCCGTTTTTCTTTTGATGTTTGTGATAATTTTTTGTAACAACAAATTTTTTAATAACTCAATGAAAGAGACGCAAGTCAAAACACCGACACGCTTGTTATTCGGTAACAAAACAAAAATTAGTCTTCTTTTTTTTCCTTCAAATTGGTCGATTCAAAATATTAAATATTTTATAGCTTCTGAGTCCCAATTAAGTAGCCATTTGGTTACAATAAGTTTTTTTTTACCCTCAAGTAAATTGAAGATAACGTGTGGCGAAGCAGTCGAATGTTCTCTTTAACGATTGTGAATCATTTATGTTGGGTGATAAAAAAATAATATTTTCCCCTATAATTCCAAATTAGTTATCGCGGAAAAGAGCAAAGAAAATGGGGGAGAAATTACCAAAATTTAACGGGTATTTACAACTACGGTAGTTAGGAAATAACCTATATAAAAAAATGTAGAAAGGGCCTCTTTTTTTTTATTAATTTGAGTAAAACGCGATCCGACTTTTATCTTTAGATGATGACAAGCATTCCACCGAGATGAGGGAACCGGATGAGTTCTTTGACGTTTGTGGTGTTAAATCTCGCGAGATCGGAGGAATCCGGTTTAACAGCTGATAGATTCGGGAGGGATTAGGCAGCAGGAGCATGCACGAAAGCACGAGGCTAGTGTCGTCATAAATCTTGCCCGCTGCTAATAATGATGGCATGTCGAGTAGAGAGTAGGGGAGTGATTCACAGCGACAAGTAACTCGATGGCCTTTCGTTTCCACTCCCATCTTTTGCCTCCTCCATTTTCTTTCACTTCTCCAGCAAACTATGGAAGGCTCCGAAAGTTGATTTATGGTGGCTTGAAAATCTCCAGGGAAAAATGGTGGAAAATTTTGCCCGAGAAAAATGATGTGCTATGTCGCGTTGTAACGCTGTATAATGGTTGGCGTACATCTTTTTTTTTTTTTGTTCATATCTTCTCTTTAATGTCTTTTTTTTTCTCTTCGTATTCTTCTTCAGACTAATGTGGTAGGAGTTAGTTTTTGTTGTTGATAATATTTTTTGTTGGGTGGTGCTTCTTTCGAATGAAACTGAGGGATTAATTAAACGTCTATTGTCATTAAAGATGCAAATTGTCAAACCAAAAAAAAAAAAAAACAACTTAAAAGAGTTTCGATCGATACCTTTTCGTCACTTGAACTATTCGTTTAATTCATCGTTAATATTTCAAATACGTATAATGACGCTTCTGACACGACATTGAAGGTAACACATTCCTAGTTTCCTAAGCTCAAAAAAAAGCTTAGGAAACATATATTGTTTAGCAACAAATTTTAAGTTTTTTAAGTCTTTTTAGCTTTTGTTCTTATCAATTGTATTTTCATTTTGCTGTCTCTATAGGACGAATAATAAATATAAATAAATATAAATAAATAAACATTCGTTTGGCATACGTAAGCCGTGACTGCCATTTTCCACAAAATATATGGCTCGTTTCTTATTTATATACGGTAAATACAAATATATAACGTTGTGTGACGATACATAACACGACAATGGACGTAACACGAGTTCGTTTGGTATATGATAGTTGTACTACTATCTACAACTGAAATATAATTTTTTTTCTGTTTAAATGTAAAAAATATCCCGTGTGTCGTGAAATCACATGTAACAAGAATTTGAATTAGTTATAAATGAATTGATATCTACTAATTCTGTACAAAGAAAATAATATATTTCGAAATAAAAGATTAAAATTGTAAAACATTTCTCCACTGTTGATGGAGCTAAGATTTGTTATTAAATCTTTACTAAATGATTAATTAGAGCTGCTAACTCTATACAAGATTTATTTCTTATCATTTATATTTCTATAGTGTTGTACCAAAAATTAAAATGTATTAAAAAATAAAATATATCACCACTGAGTAAACACCATGCTTCTCTTTTAACTGGAAAATACCGTTAATTAAAATATACGTTTTTTATAAGTACGGCATGTTACGAATTTTGGGTTAATTTGTAATATGATTTAGTTATATGAGTTATCTCTACGTATTTTAATGCTTAATTTTAATACTTAATTCGAACTGAGGTTGAGATTAATAGAGACATTAACGCTATTTGGAACTTTCAGAATTAATTTCAAAGATGATTTATCTTCTTGATTTTGCTGCTTATTTATCAAAATCACTGCTTAAGATACGGAACATAACCTCCAGGCTCGACTAACTGATGGTTTTGTTCGATAGCATGACACCTTTTGAGATAATTGTTTTTGTTTAATACTAAAAATTTATTTAACAAATTTTAATTCAATAGTGTTTTTTATAAATTATCGTTATACATTAATACTTTCGTTATAATGATACTTTAACAAGGTGAGTAAAAACGGTTCTACCACTCATGGGGGATTGGTACGTATGTAAGTGGTAGCCTAACACTCCGAATAATCAAAACGTGAAATTTGTCTACGATGCTTATTAATCTTACCCTAGGATCAGAATTTTCTTTAAATTGTTCTCTTATGAATTCCTCAATTATTTCTTGGCTTGCTTCTACAAGATTTCCACCTAAAGACCAGAGATAATTAAAGACGAAACATTGGCAGAGAATAGTTGACAAACGTGCATAGTCCATTTTCAAATCTCCGTATATACGTGTATATACAGTAGGGTGATCTTTTTTTTTAAATGAATGAGACACGTTCTGCATTTGTTTCATTGTAGAAAAAACAGCATTTTTTTGTAAAATCAGGTTAGTTTTTAATAATATTTAGGAGTCGCTACCAGGATCTGAAAAATCGCGTGTTGATGCTACCTATATTTTAAATCAATATTTCAAACCATGAAAGCAACGTCTAAATGTCATGTAAAATGAGTCAAATTTTGTGAATATTACTTTTTTTAATATTGGAACAAGATAGGCTGATGTCCTGACTTAATATAAATTTTTTTTTCCTTCCTCTCCCATTATAAGGACTACCCTAATATACAGTGTTAAAGTATAGTGTATATACTTGTTATCTTCGTATCTTCCAAACTTAAGCCAGGCACTGTATGTGCAGCAATTTGAACGTGTAGAAATATCATCTTTGTATAGTGTATGTTTCAACTTTCATCGGGTACATACTAACTTCAGCATAATATCAAAATTTAAGAGTTTTTGAATTTCTTTTCAGTTTTTAACAATTTTCATAATCCTCGCTTTCTTTCAAGAAACTTCATTCTTCGCCACGCTTTTTGTTCGACGACTTAACTTTTTGTCTAAGTTTTTTCAAATTAATTTTATCATTATTCTCTGGAAACCAGAAAAAAAAACTGATTTATGAGTAACTTTTCCCTCAAGAAAAGAACAGTGATGCATTTTTTCTTTGCACCCGAGCTAAAGAAATTTTTTGAGGAAATTGTTTTTCTACATTGAATTAAAAACGTAAAACAAACAGAGTTAAAAAATTTTGTTTTATTTTTTTGCTATGATTACTTTGCACATTCCAACATGTAAACAAGCCATTTCAAAACAATAACTCGAGACTGCCGGTGTTTGCATATTCACAACTATTTTATTTTTTATGCTTATTTGCATGATGAATTTTTTATTGTGCGCACGTTCAACTCTCATCTTGTATATTGTCTTTGCCATTTTTGTACTGTCTTTTTTTTTGTGTGTGTAACTGTAAAAGGTTATTTTCTTGAATGAATTGAAATTCTTGTTTTTCTTAAGCATAATGTTTTCCTCTTAAAAAGAAAGAATGATTTTTGAATTTTCGCTATTTCTTATTGTTTCTTCCAAACAGAAGTGCCTGATGTTCCTGAAAACGTTCGAATTACAGACCACGGCACTCGTAATGTTATTATAGTGTGGAATGTACCATTTGATGGAAATACTCCTCTCACACGGTACATCGTACAATGTAAAAACAATTCTGGTAAGTAAATATATTTTTATGTAATTTTCACAAACTCTTTTTATATAAAAGGTAATATTGCTTTTGTTTTTGGCGTTAACGCTATTTAATGGTAACGTAATATATTAAAAAAAAGTTGGGTGATAAGTTTTAATGTGATATTTCCAAATAAGATCTTTCGGATAAATCATATCATATATGAGTTTTTTATTATGTTTGTGAGAAGAAAAAAAAAGGTGAAAAAACTCATCAATCATTACTAGGTTTAGAGTTTTTAGGAGTAGGTTCTGAGTGATGTATCATGTTGAAGAAAAAGTTTGGGTTGAAAAAAAAATAATAAAATGTTACCATGGAAATGAAAGTAGAGGTAAACAACAGTGATAGAAATTGAAAAAAAAAATTTGATCAAAAAAATATTTTGTTGAAAAAAAAAACAAACAAACAAACTCGGAAATCGAAGTTCAAACTAAGAAAAAATTAATTTTTTATAATTATATTTTTTTTTGCCGATATACCAATATATGTATAAAAAAAGAGAGATTGAAATGCTTGTTTACTGTTATTGAGTTCAATTTCACTTAAGAGTCAGCTAATTTTTGGAAAGTTGTAAAAACTTGTGTGAGATGTCGATTTAGTAATATTTGTTGTAAACGAATTTAAAGTTTTAATTTGTACTAAAAATGTTTTGGTTATTATTACATGACTTTGCTTAGGACATAAAATTATATTTAAATGACAAATATAGCTTTCATATAACTTATAAACTCAAATTATTTTTTAAGTAATATACCGTGTATGTTTTAATACATTCAATAGAGGAGAATGTGGTAAGATGACCTACCCTATTGTTTTATCAATTCTATGCGAGGTGAAAGCCCCTCATGGTTTTTGTGGCATCTGATGGCATGTAGGTTTAATTAAGAATATGGTTAATGGCTGGTTAATGACACGTGAGAAGAAGGAGTTAAAAGATGGTATGCTAGCCTTGTCTTGTAATTTTCAGTGGTACACTAGTTATAATTTCTCGACGGCACTTTCTGCTATAAAATTGGGAATAAGGGGGTTTTAAAGCTACCAAACCAAAGTGCCATCAGTACTAAATGAGGTGGGTTGCAAAATCATAAGAGCATCGGCAACCAATTTGTTTCTATATCGGTGCTGTTGGGGCAAGATGACTGGGGTAAGTTGACGAATGGAAGAAAAATGTCAGCGAGTGTCATTACAGCATCTCCCATAAAGAAAATCCTGAAACAGAAGAACCAAAAGAAGGCTACAAAAAAATTTAAACAAAAGGATAGAGTGGAGGCTAAACTGCGAAGGAAAAGCTAGTAAAGAATACAGAACAGGTCGATACAGTCCCACCGAGTCATGTGTTACCAAATGTACTGGTTTTGAACATGAATATGAAGAGATGAAGATTGGATCTTGCAAGTTCCAAGATTGGTAGCATGAGATATGTTCCGATTATGAAGGATTTGGACAATTTGTTCGTGATTTCTGCTGACTATAACATGTTCATCATCTTGACCTTGTTCAAAAGTCATCTTTCCTTCAAGGCATGGGGCAGAATGATAATTTCTATCATTTTACAATTTATTTTTTTTACTCTTCTACTTATGCAAAATTTCAAATAATACATAATGTAATTAAAAGAGCAATAAACAATGAGTTCATTGTAAAGTATTGGGCCAATTCCCTTAACCTAGTCAACTTACCCCATCTTCCCCTATGTGTCACCAGCAAAGTACTGTATAGAATCTGTAAATTCCATAGAATGTCTAGCATTTTGTATACCAAAATGTAGGCTAATTAAGACTATTTTAGGTTAATTTGAATAATTTTACAACATTTTTCTCTAACAAAATGTTAAATTTGACTTAAAATTTTACCTAACGTAACTATTTTAGTGTTAATTTTATACTTTGCCAAGTAATACTAAACATTCTATAGAATGCCTGGATTCTATACTTTTTCAGTAACATATACATTAATGTGCACTATGGTGATTAGTATACTCACTTTATTTACAAAAAAGAATACCATGTTTTATGAATTCTAAATTAAATTTATGTTCATAATCACATTGTCAATTAAATATATTTATATAGATAATTTTATGTTTATTTGTTTGTAGATGATTGGCAAGTTTCTTCAAATCGTTCTGTGGATAAAGCTAACACTAAGGTGTTGGTTGATGGTCTCTTTCCTGGATGGACGTACAATTTTCGTGTACTAGCTGAAAATGAAGTTGGTTTGAGTACTCCAAGTACTAGCGTCACATTGACAACTAGTGAAGAAGGTAAATACCATTCTTTTGTACATACCTCAAGAAAACTCGCTAACTGCATCGATGCCTAAGGTCTCCTTTTTGGTGTGGAAAGTCGAGCAGTTTACAAACCACTTGTGAGACGTTTATAAACTACAGAGGTCAGCTTTTTGCCCAACCAATGAAAACTGGTTAGGCAAAAGGATGAAGCCATAGTTGTCCACAAATTGCTCAACTTGCCACATCACAACTCGTGTTTGTCAGGATGCCTTAAGGTTTTAGTTTCGACGTTTTTGTTTCAGGGTTTCATTAAAATGGATACTGAGTCCTTTAATTGAAGGGCTCAGGTCAGTAATCGGTCAGCTCTACGTTTTGCCAAAAATAATTTTTTCAATGAATATAATTGTTCGAATTCTGCATCGTTTGGTGCAGAAAATAGGCCAATCTGATGCTCAGATTACTATATATATTAGCATAGATGGCTCTGACAGTCACTGTTGAATGCATAAACCAAGTTAGCTTTACAGCTGTCCGGTAGCGCTTTATTATTTGAACTGATTTTAGGACAGACAACTCCATTTGAAATTTTTCTTTACTGTAAAAATAGATATATTAGCAGTAAAGTATTTAGGGCCAAAAATGTATTAACAAAGTGATCTGTACATATCTAAATAATCTATTTTAAACATTTTGAATATTTTACTGTTCAAAATAGTTTTTTGGCGATACTGTAAAATTTTAAAAAGTGAAGCTGACCGGTTACTGCCCCGAACCCTTCATATTGAAAAACTCGTAAATTTCACCATTGCTTTAAAATTCATGTTACAGCTGATTAATTTAACCCGAAACAATATTAATTTTTATTAAATGGTACTTTTCTATACACAATGATATATAACAGATTCAATTATCACTAATCCTTAGTATATCATTTGCATTCTTTTTTTTGTTTGGTATTTTACAAAATACAGATTCTCTTTTAATTTACGTGATGGTTAGGTTTTGCGATAAGTTTCGCATAAATCTGATCTCGATGTCTCTCGGAATTGTTATAAAATAGGAAGATCACATCGCAAAATATGAGTCGGGATTTGCCCTATACTTATCGTAGTTTATTGTACTGTACACAATGTGCAGAGAGTAGCGTTCAAGTCAATTTTACACCAATGCACAGAATCGTTTTATAACGAGCGTCTAAAAAAATTTTTGTCTATTACAAAATGGCGTTTGGATAAAAAATTCAAAGATCGAGAACTTTATGGATTAACTTTTTTTTTGTACTAGCTTCGTTAGCATTTACAATTGACATTTTTGTTGATTTAGCACCTTCTGGACCACCGTTGTCTGTGGAAGCCAAGGCACTAGGACCAGAAGCAGTCAAAATCAGTTGGAAGGTAACAACGATAGAACTTTATATTAGTTTTACAAATATACAACTTTGTACAGTTTTATTGAATCAACAACAGTCCACCGGTATCTTTTTTGTACAAATTGTCTTTGAGATCTTTCACGTGACACAGGCGGGTCGTTGGGTGGGTTTATCTGTCACGCACGCAAAGTCAATGAGCTATCATTCTCGTCGTTTTTAGCTAGTCCTTGGTTAAGAGATGGAAAATGCCAGCATTCTTAACTTAAAATGATGGGGTTGCAACGACGTAAGGGAATAAGTAAAAGCTAAAGACTATAGCTCTCTTCCTCCATTTGATTGACGACGATGATCTTTTCGGTGAGCTATTCTCTGTCGTCTTGTTTTTTTTTTTCTTTTTCTTGGAATTTTTTTCTCTTGATGAAAGGCTTCTGATCGAGTGACATGTTCCTGTCGGTTCTTCTTCTCGGTCAGCTAATGCACTTTTGCAGTCTTCCATTAGGTTCTATTATTGGATAAATTACCAATTACGAATTCCAATAAAGACCAGATGGGGATTGAAGACGCTAAGAGCATTGCGCCTTTTCCAGTTGGACCAGTAGTACCACCCCTAATTACGCCCATTCACAGTAGTAGTGCTAAAAGAGAGTGATGGCTTCAATGTCGTTTTACCTAACGCTCACTGTCACAATTTTGAAATAGTTTCTTTTCATCGTGGAGCCATTCACCTTTTACGAGGATAACAAAGAAAAAATAAAGATAGAGTGAGAGAAAACGAAAAGCCTAGTGTGTAATTTATTTCTTATCGAGTTTTGGACTTGAATAGTACGTTCTGCGATTCCAGACAATGAAACGTGCTATTTCGATCAATCTTTATTTGTAAAGAATACCACTTTACAAAACTAGGCTACTGCACGTTTTCAAAGAACTTTATCGAATTGAAGATTAATTACATAAAAATGGTTATATCGAATTTCATTCCTCTGGTGTGTAAGTACAGTAGTGGATTTTTTTTATTCGTGTGGTGTAATTTCAACTTTACTCGTACCATTAAAAAAAACAATTCTAAGAATGATTCGATTTTTTCATCATTTCAAAAGCTAAAGTGTGTTTAAAAAACTTTGACTCAATATAATGTTACAATAGATTTCCGATATATTATAATTGAGGAGTTAGATGGAATAATGTCGTAACTCAAAAAAATGTAGTTTTGAGAAAAAAAGGGCAAAAAATTTCTGGCACCTTCAAATTTAAGATTAAGAAATATTCCTGTCAACAATTGTATGTTTTTAGAAAGAATGAACAGGTTTTGCAAATAATCTGTTGACTTTAGTTGACAGACCTCAAGCTACGGGTTAATTAAAAAATGCAATTATGCCGTTATTCCAAATATAGAGCTAATTTATAAATTTATTCACGCCGTTTTTTTCAAAGATCGGTATCTTTTCCATTGCTTTGGAAGTGAAATGAGCAAGTGAATCAACCAGAAAGTAAAGCGACAAAATTAAAGAAATCACAAAAATTTCGGATTTACAATAGTCGCGTTTCATATTCTTGCTCTTAAAAGTGCGAAAGGACAAATTATATGCATCTCAATGTCTTTATGCTATAGACTAATTTAAAACGATTCAATATATGCATTTTAAGGAATAACGACGTAAGTAAACTGACTCCGTTTTTCCCCTCAACTCCTCAATTGTAATAAATATAATTTTGTTACGTACATCATCTAAGTGTTTAGCAATTTTTAATAGTTTTTTGTATCATTATAGCCACCGAAAAAGGAGAAACAGAATGGAGAAATGCTTGGATATTACGTTGGATATCGGATTTATGAACGATCTGAACCATATATATTTCAAACCGTGGAAGCCAATAAAAGAAGTGGAGCTGCTGAAACGTTGTTGACGAACTTGCGCAAGTTTACCAAATACAGTGTTTTGGTGCAAGCTTACAATAATATTGGAAGTGGTCCCCATTCTGAAGAAATTATTGTTTACACATCGGAAGATGGTAAGTCGATCTTTTCTTATCTTTTACTTTTTTCATATTTAAAATTGGAACCAGAAACCCATAAATGAATGTGAATCCTTATGATCAATAATGTCGACTATTCTGTAACAAATTCAATTTAATTTTTAGCATATGAAGATTCACAGTTTAAACATGAACTGTTAGGGATATAGTGTTTTTCTTGCTTTGAAAACAAAATGTTTGTGTACAATAAAAAACAAAACAAACAATGGCGTTTGTCGTAGATTGAAGTTCATTGATTGAATTCCACGTCAAAGGGAAAAGAAATAGTGGTTGGAATGCGACAGCGTATTGGCAGTTTTATTGACTTGCAAGAAAAGAGAAGTTTTATTTCAAAAAGTACAGTAGAACAAAAAATAAGATGAAAAGAACTAATTTTGTTGTTGGTATGTGTACTGAACAAACACAAAAAGACTTTGCAATTAATTCGAGGTAAAAAAAACCAAATACGCTAAAAATCACCTTTTCAAACAATTATCTCTGAAACGAAAAATAAAACAAAATTTGGTAATGTTTTTCGACGAATATTCTGAATGGAATTGGATAGTCTTAAACCATAATAAACTAAGTCAAGAGAAAACGTATAATTTTCCATAGGGTTATATGCAATTCAGATTGGTTAGTAGTATCGTGAAACTGTCTCTAGTTGATTTATCAATACAGGGTGAGTAAAAAAATACAGTTTATGGAAATATTCGAAAGACTATTATAATGAAAATGTTGAAATTTGGATATAATAGCACCTTCATAAGGCGCTTTACAAAGGTGATATTTTTATTGATCTCACATTGTTACAAATCGTAAATCGCTTTGTCACATTGCTAAGAGTCGTAGCTATCAAGTTATATTTAGAAATTTGTATTACGACTTACACTGAATAATTCTTAGTTTATGATTAGATCATGCCTTTGTGGTCTCAATTGAGTTAGTTCACTATGGTTTATACGATCCAATTTTCAATATGACAATGGCTCTAAATATGTTAGATAATTGCTTTGATGTGGTTTTACTTTGTATTTAGTTTACACGCATATTGTTTAATAATTGTCAAGTATCTTTGTGATATATAACACGAGGTATTTTTTAAAATTACGGATTCACACATTCGCGGAGTTCATACTTCGATTAAGCATTTCACACATTAACAAAGACTTAAATTGATTATTTCACAATTTAAAGGATTACACACTTAAACTAGGTGTTGTGCCACCTAATGGAGCCCATAATTAAACCAGGTATCATATGACGAAACGATGAATCGCTTGAATTGATTTATTGAAACAATATTGTTCACGAATTTCACACTTTGACTGAATATTTGAAACGTATAACGCATTTTGTATTTAAAATTGTATTTAAAGTATATCTGTCAGATTTCAAACACATTAACAGATCACTTCATTTACAGCATAATAAATTTCACAATTGAAATGGGTACGAAACCATCAAATTTACGTTTAACAAATTTTGTGTTAAACTACATAAAACATCATATACAGAATATATACTGGATTTTATACTTAAATTAGGCATTTCACAATTTAATGGATTTAATGCTTAAATTGTGTATTTTACGGAATAACAGAATTTATACATCAAGTGTAACATGTGTTAATTGTAAGATATACCAGCATTTAACACATTTGATTTAATTCTAGTTGAACTCTCTCTCAGCAGAGCCTCGTAAATTTGTTGGATAATAATGTGTCAGAATTTCTGCAAATGCTGCGACATTCCTCGAAAAGAATTCGTTTCGTAGAACGTGTTCTGTTTAGGCTTATTTTAAGAAAATTAATTTGCCTTTGTATACAGTACTTTTGAATTACTAGATTTACGACGGTTTCTAGTGCAAGTAAAAATCTACATATATTTTCTGAAGAAGGAAAAAACATAACTTTTTTTATGAATGGCCAAAAAAAAATAAAAGAACTGTCGATATTTGTCTGCTTTCACACGTCAAAACTTGGAATTATGACTTTGACATATGAAGCAACAGCGAAAGAAAAAAAAACCCATTGAAAAGACATTGTTTCATCGTTATCAGTCCTCGTCCATGCACTTGACGTGACAAACGATACTGACACCTAAGTGACTCGAAGTTCGATTTTCAAAACATCCGAAATATAGTTTCATTTCTTTTTCTTCTTCTCTCACTCGTTTTCTTTCTTCGCGTATTTTTTATTTTTTTGATCCTTTTCACGCTGTTTGAATAGGAATATAAAGAATGGTCCAATTTCGCATTCTTCTCTTCCATACGCTACATGGTAGTAGCCTTGGACAGGAAATGCACGAGTGGACAATGACCTTTTTCTTTTCTGTTCGATGCACTTTTTGGCACTTGCTGTCTCGGTAACTAACGATCGGAAAACGAAGACCGATCGGACACTCGAGTCCAGGAACGAATGCACTCGGGTCCACTAGTCATTTCGTGAACTCCGAATGGATGTCACTGATAAAAAGATGGATTAACTCTCTGCTCCAACTAGAGAGTCGGAAACATCCGAAAGAAAAAACAAAGTTTCAACTTTCAGCGGGGATTTTTATTTTGTTTGTCTACTTTATCTGAAAGTAAATCTTCTTCGTCTAACTACATTATTACATTGCAAGCGAATATAGGTATAAGGTATTTGAAAACGAATGCATTTATATTAGTCCATGGTGAATTGTGACATACTTCAAAAATCTCCTCATTGCAAAGCAATTTTCACTAATAACAACAATTTTTATACTCTTCATATTAACTTCGCTTGTGAGTGTGAGCTGGGAATTGAACGTATACTGCCATCTACTGTCGTTTATGTGAATATACTGTATAGTGTACCCAAAAAACACATAAACCGAGAACCGCACAAGTCCTTCGCATAAATAATAATAAAAACGCATATGTCCAATGTGGAAAAATCGCATATTTATTTATTTATTTATTTATTTATTTATTTGCTAAAGCACCCAAATAGGTAAAAACCAATACATTACACCAACATAATAAAAATTTGGGAAAACACGAAAAAACACAAATATATTTCTGGCACCTCCAGAAATTTAAATGAAACAATTTTTTTGTGTTTTCTGAAAATTTGCCTCACAAGACTTAAGCCCTTTAAAAAAACGATTCAAATAAATAAATTTAAAATTGCAGAAATCAAAAATGGAATTACTCAAAACTTGCATAAATCAAATATCGAATTACCCAATGATCGCATAAATTAAATTTCACGTAATCGAAATTTTCATAAATCAAAATTTGTATAGATCGAAACGTTGCAGAAATAAAAAACTAAAATCACTTAAAACACGCATAAAGCAAAATTACGCAGAGATTGCAAAAGTTTTAATTCGCATAAATCGAATTAAGAATGAATCGAGACATGCAGAAAAAAAATGATCTATCATGTGTGTGCACGCAGTATATTTGTATTTTTTTTTTATTTTAAATTAAAACGATACAACAGCATCAATATTTACAAATGTATTATCGATAAAGAAATCAATCCGAATAATTTATGTGCTTATATAACAGACTATTAAATTTTTTGTTGGTCACATTTTTTCTATAGACGGTAGATGATGATAGACGTCGAATATATACAGGTAAAGAGTTCCAATCAGAAAAAGTGTTAAACGGGTAAAATTTGGACATAAAGTTAGAAATGGTATGATCAGAAAAAAATTTAAATGATTGTGTAGTGCGGTAATTATTGTTGTCATGATAAAAGCGTTTATATTTATGTAGAGGGTGAGCCGATTCTTTCAAAATAATCAGAAGGTGTTTTATACGGTGAAATTTTTCTATATTTTTTGAGAGTGAAAATTTTAAAATTTTTTAATTTTTGTATGTGTATATGATATGTATATGACAGTAAACTGTATAAAGAATATGCGTAAAAAGTAATTTTTAATATACTTGTTTGTAAACTAATCCAAACTGATAAACATACTCATAGACAGATACTTTAGGTGAGTTAAAAACAACTACTACTAGCCAACGTGTTATAACAATTTTGATACAATGTTACAATAAATATTTTCTACTGATGTCGTATTTGAAACAAAATAGTCAATAAAAAATGACTCAATGATAATTTAAAAAGTTGTATGTATTCTGGATGGTAAAGTTTATTCTAAAGTTTTAATTTAACACACACTTCGATGCATTACAACAAGTAATACAATGTCAAACATTGAATTCGACGTCTTGAGGTGTGTAGTAGTTTATACGGTTTTCTATTTATATTCCAAAACGAGGTTTAACGAGATTTTTCTAAAGATTGTGTGTAACTTAAGATGACATCTGCCTATCGTTTCTAATTGTTTGTTTTTCTTCTTTTATTTCCAGTTCCCAGTGGTGCTCCTTTAAACGTCTTTTGCTCAGCTATAGATTCTTCCTCTATACTCGTATCCTGGGATCCACCCCAGGTGGCTTTGCAAAATGGTCTCATTCAAGGCTATAAAGTTTTCTACCAGCCATTAGCTGAGTTTGGGGGTAAGCTATCTCCATTATTTGACCACTATTAATAATGCGTCGTTGCGAGTACAGAATGTTGGCATACATGATTTAAACAGTAAAGCGAAAAAAAAAACACATTGTTTAGTGATGCTTGAAACAAGTACATTTGTAGACTTTAGTATAAAAAATGTGTATGCATAAGACAAAAGTACAAAATTTGCGTAAAACATTATTGGCGAGCTCTGAAAAAAATGTCTTCAGGCAGAAATGTTTGAACAGTGTTCTTCAGTAGAATTTATTAAACTTTATTTTAAACATTCCACTACGTATGGGTTATTCCAGGAATTTCTTGAAATTTATTTGGAGAAAGATTTTTTGTGTGGAATTTTGAAAAAGAAAATGGTTTATCAATATTGAAAAATGGTGGTCTTGTGCCAAAGGCAAATTGATGATGAGTGACACATTTTTTTGAGAGAGCACTGTTTTAACAATATATATATATTTTTTTAATTGAAAAATTTATTGTAAAATAATGGGGTTTCAAATTCATTTATCATAACACTTAAACATCCCAACAAATTTATCGGGCAATTAATTATTTTCATATATAAAACCGCCCATTAATTTATTGTTCAGTTTTCTCCAAGAAAACGAGTTTGATTTTCAATGAACAACTTGTTGGATGTCAAGGGAAAAAAATGTTTAATCCCCATAAATATCAAGTTTGTTTAGGCGGACCTAATTAATAGTAATTAAATTATTTCAGAGTGATTAACTTCTTAATTGATTTAAAAATATTTTTAACATTTTTAAACTTTATTCTAAAAAACAATGAGATACCGGTACGGTATTAAAGCTCATTTTATCTTTCCCACAAAAGTTGGGACGCATTTTGACTGATAATGAAAATTATAATGAAATTGAAGCATTTTTAATTTTCTTCGGCAATATGTTTATCACGCGAGTAATTAATGCCTTCGTATCTTACCGACTGCCACCTTGTTTATGAAAATAAATTGCTTTTTCACCTCTATAGTTTTGATGAGGCTAAAATAAAAAATTCGACATTACACCCGTAATTGCGTTTTATTTTAATTTTTTTTTATTTTATTAACAAGATTTGGCTCGGTCTTTTAATGCTTTTAGTCGTTGAAACTCTGTTTATTCTATATTCAATTATTTTGATGAACTCCATTTGGCTTCCGGCTCGTGATGAAGTTTAAAGTTGATTATTCTTGATGATAACGTTGGTGGAATTTGGTTTCGAAATAACAACCTAATATGATGTTAACATTGTTAGAAAATATTTTTTGAGATACCAAAAATGTTTCATTTAACTTGGCTTGTCCGTTTTGTGTGTGTGTGTGTGCTTCAACTTTTTTACGGTGTGCTTCAACTTCCCTGATATCCCAGGAAGCAGAAATTTTAAACGTAAAAGACAGTCCGTGGTACATTTATTACTATTAAATATTGATGGATCAATGTCGTGTCGATTTCAAGAATATGTCGCTTGAAGGAGAAGTTTTTCTTATAGAGTGTTGCTAACGCACAACCACACACTTCAACACATGCATTGTTATGCCAAATCAGGCATTGTATATGAATGATCATACTATACTAGAACTTAACCCCCGTGGTAGGTTAATAACCACGGGGCGTCGAGATATATTTAGAGTTTATGTTTATGCAGT
>JAQIWH010000389.1:0-52412 GCA_034695005.1 Cryptops parisi | reverse complement strand
AAAAGCTACCGGAAATGAAAGGGTAATAGTTTGCTTTACAACACCTTCCCTAGGCGTGAAATGTTAATTAAGATCAACTGAGGAGTTGGGTGGAGAAACGGCGTAAAGTCGCTTTTGTCGTTATTCTTTAAAATGCATAAATTGAAACATTTTAGATCAGTCTATATAGCATAAAGACGCTGGGTTGCTTATAATTTGCACTTTCGGACTGTTTTGGAGCAAGACTATGGAACGTGACTATTGTAGATCTTTAATTTTTTTGTCACTTCACTTCCAAAACAATGGAGAGAAAAAATAACTGATATTTGGGAAAATGGTGTAAATGCATTTATAAATTAGCACGATAGTTGATATTCAACAGCATAATATCATTTTTAAATTAGTCTGCAACTTAAGGCTTGTCAATTAAAAGTCAACTTTTGCTATTTTTCTCAAAACTACATTTTTGGAGTTAGGTCGTTATTCCACGCAACTTCTCAATTACTAATTGTCACTAAAATATTATTATGAATGTGTACTCATAATAATAATATGTGTACTCATAATAAGTACTCGTTTGGCGATACGATTTCAGTGCAAAGAAACGGGTGTTGAAATCCGACGAAGGTGCACCGGTTGTAAAGAAGTCGAGGGCTAATACCGAAGAAGAGAAGAAACTCAAGGTAATGGGACGTTCAGTTTTCAAATTCTATGATTTTTGGTCGTTATTATTTTATATATTGGTTAAAAATAGTTTTTATTTTTATTTATTTATTTATTTATTCATTCATTCATTATTTTTTTCAGCTCCAAAATGAGAGATTATTTAAATTTTGAGATAATTTGCAAAAGCAGATGTCCAAAAAAACATGCAATTTCTTTTGCAATCCAATGACCAAGAAATACCGAGTGGAGAAGCACGTGTGAGTGTTACTGTGTTTTCACCTTTGTATACGTTATCAATTCTGTCATTGAGGGTGTGAAAGGGTGTTTCAAGTAACATTTTTTGTCAAAAAAAATCACCTAAAAGCACTTTCGAATGTAGCGTGTAGCTTCTTATTTTCTACAAAATAAGAAGCTCAAAAATATAGTTTTTATCCAAATCTGACATGTTAGTTAGCTATACCATAGTGTAGTTAATAAAAGCCTTTAAAAACACAATAAGTATTACAAAAAAAAAATTCTAAAAAAAAGCTTTTATTTCCAAATCGATTGCTTATCATGTTCTCATTTGTAACTATGCAAAGACATATCAGCTCATGCGCTCTCATTGTTTCTAAAAATAACACTGCTTCTTTTTCATGATTACAACTCTTAGTGCAACATAAATTAATTTATTCTGTGGAATCCTGCAGGTGAGAAAAGGCTTTTTTTTAAAAAAAATTTTTTTGTAATACTTATTTAGTCTTCAGTTGGGAATGCCCACCCTTTTTTACGTAAGTGTGCGAAATTTCATCTTCCAAGCTATTGTAGTTTTTGAGAAAAAGAAATCACAAGATTTAGCCAAATGCCGATTTTCGTACAACTGGGATGGTGAAAAAAGATTCGCTTTGCTGTCTCAATGACAACTTTTTTAAAACTAGGTGTGCATAAAAACTAATAAAATTCATGGTATGGAAGACCATAGTACTGCTCTACACAGGGCTGCAGGCAAAGCGGTAAGTTTTGTTTTTTTAGCTACACTACGGTATAGCTAACATGTCAGATTTGGATAAAAACTGTATTTTTGAGCTTCTTATTTTGTAGAAAAAAATAGTATATGCATCTGCCCCCGCGGAAATGCGATAGAAATTTCGATTTAAGCTACTACATCTTATGCTATTTAGGCCTACGTCTCACGCCGGGTGGTGCTTCTATGAGAAGGGGTTTGGTTAGGGAAGGTCGAGAAGACCAATCAGAAACGCATAATACTGAAATATTTTTTTCATTTCCGCGCATGCAGATGTAGATATTATTTTTTCTTACAAAATAAGAAGCTTAAATATATAGTTTATATCGAAATCCGAGGAGTTAGCTATACCATATAATTTCTTTGAATATTTATACAAAGACATGAAAACTTGAGACATGAAAATTTATACAAAAAAGAACATTTGAATAATTTACAATTAAAAGGAAAAAAGAAAATATTTAAAAAATCTTTAAAACTTATGTACAAAGTATTTTTGCAAGCAAAATGTAAAATATAAATTTAATATATAAATTCAAAACTTTCTGAGTATATAACATGTTTTTTAGGAGTTTTTTAAAATGTTTGCAGACATTTTTACAGGCGTTGTCTGTACATTTCATAGTGATATTTCTAATTGCTAATGGCAGATCATTCCATGTATTAAAAGAATTGTTCGGAAAACGTCAACACAAATAAATAATAAATAATATTGTTAATAAAACTCTCATTGCCTCTCAATGCCTCACTCGTGAGGCATCGCCACAACACACACAACACAACAATACAAGTTTTCCGTGGAGTGCCTGCGATTATTCTTACATGAAGTATTCGAAAGATTCCATATTCGAGGGATTCGAGAACCATTCAGGATTCGGGTTTGCATACAGATTAGAGAGAATTCAGGATTTGGCCCATCTCTAATATTTAATATAATAACGCTATAATAACGGTATTAAATAATGTAACATTTGTTGATTTTTATGGTACTGAAAATAACGTAACGCAGTGCTGTTTTTCAGCTGTATACGAGGGTATATGCGTATACTTTAACTCTGTCAAGATCGATATTTTTTCGAAAAAATCGAAATAAAAATTATAAAAAAAAAAAAATAATAAAATTTCCAGAAATAAAATGCTTTTTGATGTAGATTATAATCCAGGATAAACAATTTTTCATAACAAAAGGTGACAAATATCAGTTTTGGGGTCAAGGTTTTGAAGAACTAGAAAGTAGTTTGGGTCAGCGTTTCTTGGAATTTATTGAAATTTGTTCCATTCAATAAATGGAGACCCAAACTGCATTCCTTTCTGCAAAACTTTAGAAAACACTGCTTTATACTATATCGGTCATTTTCTTTAATGTCATGATTGGTGTGGCAACATATGCTTCTGCGGTAATTTATTCATATTTTCTTTATTGACACTTTTGTTTAATACCTGTAAGTTCAACAACACACTAAGTGTTTACTTGCTACAACTACGAGGCTGCAAGACTACAGTAAGGTACGCGTGTGAAAGTTCTTATTACGACTTGCTACCACAAGGCAACAACGACGCATAATTATAATATTGACGAAAACATATTGCTATAACATCGATATTAGTATCGATGTTTATTTTAGCATATCACCTAACATTTTTTTAGAAAAACAGCACTGACGTAACGTAACGGAAAATTTTGAAAGGCTAGTAATGTAACAAGTAACGTGACGTTATATTTTCCGTTACCCAGCACTGAATACAGATATTAAGAAATAGAAATAAAACACTGGTTTTCTCAATAAAATTAAACATAATTTGTATTCCATTATTGGTGGACAAAAATTGGGAGATTAACTGACTTGAGTGAAGAAAAAAAAAGGGTGGGGTCCAGTCTGAGCGTTCCGGTTGATATAACTTTCCAATTCAAGCACTGCCTTTAAACCGCCATCTTAGCTCACCGCCATACTTTTGTCTAGAACCAAGCATGGCGGTTTAACGAGGTAGTAAGTATTTATTGTCGTATAGTAATCTAAATGTAGTGTTCTTTCTGATATGTAAGTTAGTTGGTGCAACTTGCAATTTGTTTGTTGTTTGACACAGTGTCATGTCAAAATGCATGCAATCCAGAATAACACCCAGTGTGACTGCAATAACAAACATATGGCTTTAAAAAATTTTTACCCAACACATGCTCACACATACACACACACAAACATTAAATCAAAATAATTGACAGCTGATTAAGAAAATGAAATATTGCGTTATATTGCTACAACAAAAACTAGATAACCAACTTGTGCTGCAAATAAGGGCAACATTCGCCATGAAGGATGCTTACTTACCTGTATCCATTATGTGTAGCCAAGATGCACTTGGTACAACAGAATAATATAGTTTACATCAATAAATCTCGTAACTGTTAATTTGAAAAACTTAGCCTAACTCATAGAAATGCTACGTAAGCCTATAATCGAAATGTATACCAGACTTTCGGACAGAGGGAGGGAGGGACATCAAACAAAACAGTATGCATAATAATTAAATAAGGAATTTCTCTTAAAAAGTGGATTTTGTAAGAAATTACTAATTGGGAAAAATTAATTTGTAGGTTCATAAGGTGTGGCATTTATAGTGAAAGTCATGATTTTAATTCATATAAGGCATTTCAATTTCAGAACTGATTCTTTAATTATTTGTCATTTCATATTGATAACAAATTTATTTGTGTTGTGGAAAATAAACCCCTATGAATCGTAGGCTTATGGCCTGCAGTAGGCATATCATTATTGTTGTTCACACAATTCTTCTTTTCACCTATTATTGCTACCACTCTTATGTCCTTTTTTTTCTTCCCATCCATTATTTATTTTGTTGTTTTTTACATTCACTCTTATTGATTTATACTTTTGAGCTTGACTATATACACTGTTGGTAACTCGGTATCATCAACATTTTTATGAGGGGGTATCAAAAAATATTTCACTTGTGAATAAAAAAATAACAAAATCATATAGACACACATGTATGTTAGTGTAAAGGTACACTCTTTATTAATTTATACACATATTTGTTTAATGCCTGTAAACACTTATTGAAACGTGTGAGCAAGTTTTTGATATTCTCACTGACAAATTAGCTCCTGTTTTGTGCAACCATTTCAGGGCCAACATTTTCACAGTTTCATTAGTTTGGAATTGTTGTCATACAATTTTGTTTGCCATTATACTGTAAAAGTACTTATTTATGTCCGGCTACCACTTATTCGATAAAATAACAAGCAAAATTGAAGTGCAGTACAATGTACAACAATTCTAAACCAATGAAACTGAAAATGATGATCTTCAAATCACAAAACTTGAACAAATTTGTCAGTTAGGAAGAGGTATCGAAAATTTGCTCACACATTTCCAATTCCAAAAAGTGTTTACAGGCATTAAACGAATATGTGTGTAAATTAATAAAGGGTGTACCTTTACACTAACATACATAATGTTTGTCTTATCATTTTGGTATATTCTTTTTTTATTTACAAATGAAACTTATTTTTTGATCCATACTCGTAATAAAATGTTAAGATTTGTTCTTGGCTTGGTGGCTATGAGATTATTTGTGCTGTGTATGACATTATACTATACTACTACAGTATTACAAATTTTAGTTAACCGTTAATAAGATTGGCATCACACTACGTAAATGCCATAAATCAGGGTGAATCAGATCAGATTTTATTAGAAAAGATTATCCATGAAATTTTTATGACACTCACTTGAAATGTTGCTAAACAGATGACATCAGAACCACTGCTGGAAGTGGTTGTCATATTTTGAGAGGCATGTGTCTATGCGACGCTGTATATTGTCGGTAACACGTTTCAGTGCTGGAGCATCAATGTTGTTGATTGCATTCTTAACGTTTTCCTGCATCAATTGACTTTTAGAGGTTTCCAAATGAAAGGGTTTACAGTGACAAACCATGTATGATTGAAGCTTAATAGGAAAACATTACAAATGCAATCCATAACATCGATGCTGAGACATGTTACCGACAACGTGCAACGTCGCGTAGACATCTGCCTCTCAGAACATGGCAGACACTTTCAGCGCTTTTTGTGATGTCATTTGCTCAGCAACATTTTGAGGTAGGTGTCATGAAAATTTCATTAATTTTTGTATGTTTACAAGATATAATACAATTTTAGGGTTTGGGTTTATAAGAATCATCCTGTATTAATCTTGTATAATCTTATGTAATCAAGTGAAACTGAAATTCTAACACAACATTCTAATATAATAATTTTTAGAAATCAATATAACTTAGTTTAGTTTAGTCATTGAAGAAGGATTATTCTTTTTCATGAGCATTTTTATAAGTCTTTTAAAAGTGTAATTTTGTATTATATTATTTTTGTATTGTATTATGAAGTTTGTAAGTTAATTTGTAAATGAATGTTGTTACAGAATGAAGATATTCCACTTGCAGAAAAACTTCATGCCAATGAGGAAAAAGTAAGCTTTGTTCATGTAATATCTTAAAATGACAGTTATGTATTGTTTGTGCAGTGAATTTTATAGCATGTTCCAAATAAGACAGTACCGGTAGATAAGGTCCATATGTAAAATTACCGTATTTTCGAAAATATAAGATAAGATACACCAGATTATAAGTTGCACACATGAGGATACACCTAAGAAACAGCTTAATGAACAATGAAACTTAAGCTGAGATTGACCGATGGGCTTTGTAATAAAGACACTGGAGGATACTGAACACCCAAAATAACACACTCATTCATATATTTTTTGATGTATTTTACTGGTAATATAATAAATAAAGATTTTTATTGTACCTAATTATTATAATTTATCTAAGATGCCCATGAGTATAAGGCGCAGCTAAGAAGTCCTTTGTGTAAAATCTTATGTAAGACATGTCTTATATTTGCAAAAATATGGTAGATCTAAAGGATATCACGTTCTCTCGAATTGTATCTGACTTTGGTAGAATGACACCACATGTCAAACTTTTCCCGGCAAAGAAAAAAGTAATTTATTTTTTTTTGCTTGGATTTCATTGTTTCACTTGTTGTCAGTTATGGTTTAAATTAAGAAGTTCTCTGACATTGGAGATGATAAACTTATCTGGGCAAATTAAAGCCAAATCACCAGGAAAATGACAAAAGTGACAAAGATACTAGAGGCAAGCAAATTAGCATTTAAGCTTGTCCAAATTCGTTCAGAATATGCGCCAAGAAATGAGACTCACTCGAAGTTTGTGAGTTTGACTCGTTCACAACAACCATGTCTAAACTCATGAGTTTGCAAGCGTCCACTGAACACTGAGCTTTGGTTAGAGTCAAACCAGCTAAAATGTGCTGAACGGCAGCAAGAGACTCGAACCCAAAAGCGAAATGAGCTGTTCGAGCCTCATATGAGACTCGGAACAGGTGGGAAACCCAGAAGTTTAGGTGTGCCCTGATGCCATACTCATTTTTATTCTCATTATTAATGTTGAAAAATAAAGAAAAACAAACACATTGCTTTGAATTGTACGGTAATATTTTTGCATTGTGTTTACTAAAGTTTATTTGGTACCCTATTTTGTTATCAAACTTGTTACTATTTTGTTGCGTATGACTCAAAATCATTGTTTGTTTATACTTAGTATTTTGTTTTAAATTTGAATACACGAATAAGTACAATTTAAACCTTAAATTGAGGTGACTAGATTTCCTGACCCCCAATCTCTGACAAATACAGGGTATTAAAACTTTTCAAAATCAACATATTTTATTTACCCGACTGTGAAGAAGGAGGGTATATTTTTTTCGGTTGTAGGCCTATGTACAGGGTGAACGGGAAATTCACTAAAGTTCAAATAGCTATTTCTCACAAACTGCTTAAGGTAGACCAAAACTAAAACTATTATGTTGATATATAACTTTATGCTATGGCTTCCACAGTTTGTCTGCAATGGTCGCGCAAAAGAAAGGTACTCTCAAAAAAATTTGTAAATTAACTTTACAAGTTCAAAGGGAGTTCAGTGCATAACTGTTCAGTGCAAAAATTTAAAAAAAAATAGTGCTAAAAGGAAGGTGGAAGGGTCAAATTTGTGATACAAATATCATCCGACTTACTGGCGCAGATTGGATGTAGGCCAAAACAACGACAATGACAAAATAATACCTACAGTTCAAAATACTGACAGCTCAAAATACCAACAGTTCAAAATCTTGACAGTTGAAAACACCGAGAGTTCAAAATAGCGTCAATTTAAAATATTGATTATCTAAAACACTGACAGTTCAGAATTTTAATATTAATGCCACAGATTTGATTAAGTTTATTTAGATTAAATTTTACTCTTTTATTCTTAAATATATGATTTAACATGTTTTCCCTGACCTCCTAACCTGCACATTAAACACATAACCAAGTATAAACAAATGTTGGTATTATAAACTGTCAGTATTTTGAACTGTCAGTAGTTTGAACTGTTGGTATTTCAATTGTTGGTATTATGATTGTCGGTATAACGGCTAGGACCGATGCAGATTTACAGACTGAAGCTAGAAAAAACATACTGTTGCAATCACACATCGTGAAAGCTTACTTAAGGCAAAATTAATTTGATAAAAAATACTTTTTAGAACATGCTTTATGTTCCGATTGATGTTTGTAATTGACAATAATGTTTAGCATTGTTGTATTGTATGTATGTTTTAAAGGGGTTTCAGCCATTATACCAACCATCAAAATACCCACAATAATGATACCCACAATTGAAATACCGACAGTTTAAAATATCAACAGTTCAAAATACCGACAGTTTAAAAAAACTAACAGCTTACAAGACCGACAGCTTACAATACCGACAGTTCACAAAACTGACAGTTTAAAATACCGACATTTTGAATACCGACATTTAGAATACCGACCAGTGCTGGCTCAAGCTACGGTCTGGCCAGGCACGAGCCCGGGGTGCCTGATTACTAAGGGCACCAAATTGGCTGATGAACCCAAGAAATTCTTTATAAAAATTTATATGTCGTTTTTAAGATATATTTAATTTTTATTCAAGTACACATGCATATCTAGTTTCCTATGATATACCATTGATATACCAAATTGGAAATGAGATTCATATTGATATAATATCAATATATACCTTATTTCCAATTTTTCACTCAACTTAGCAGATTCTAGTATTGTGCCATTCAAAAAGTTTAGGAAGATTGAAGAAATTTATGCTTGTTTGCTTTCTGCCTAACAGAGGCAGCTTAGTCTATGGATAGCAAAATAGGCCTACTTGATAGAAGAAAAAATAAATCACATATCACAGCAAATTATGTTTATATAGTGATTAAAGTGCCATATAACTATTAACAACATATTAACATATGATTATAAACATATTAAAAAATCTCGCATTTATATGCACTAAAACATGAGGCAGGGTGCAAATGAGCACAATTTTCTCAATATCACTGAACTTTTTATTTAACTTGACCAGTCGTAAAAAATGTTTAAGCATATTTAATTTTTTTTTAAGATCGTTTTTACCTACTGTATGTTCTCAGTATTGTAGACACTTGAAACTTGGTATACTATTAATCTTGCGTGACAATTTCATCTGTCAAATTTGGAGACATTCAAGTCGCGTTATTTACGACCTTTACGATATGTAAAGACCGGTTTTATCTGGTAAAGTGTTGCTTAAGCTCCGATCCGCTTTTTTAAAACTTTCAATTTGGGTTAGCATAAAATCAATTAACGATATTTCAAAAAACTGCAAGTAACTTCTAAGTGCTCATTAAGCATAAAATCATCTAAAAAACAGTTGATAACTCATGTAACTTACACAGGTCGAATTCATGTTATCGACTGTTTTTTTTTGGACGGATTTCAGGAAATAGAAAGGTTTTGATTGGCTGGCCTAAACCTCGATGATGCTGTTAGTGCTCACTGTTGGTAAAATACAGAACTTCAAATGTGATTCAATCTTGGACAAACACTCAATATTGATCGTCTAAGGTTCATTGTAAAACATGTAAATAAATCGAAATATAAATATAAAGGCACATATAATATGCTATTATAGATTTTTTTCCTGTTTTTCTGTTATTTTATTAAAAATAATTTTATTATACACAAATTTATATTGATATTTTAATGGAAAAAACTATTTATTAAAAAGAAAAGCTCAGTTACAGTCTGCCATTGAAAAATAATTTTCAACGTTTGCTTATTTATACCCCATTGAAATACACATGTTCAATGTAAAACATGTTAATAATGTTGATCTTTAGTCAATTAAAGCAATAAGGTTAATGATCATTTTGTATACTTATCCAAGTATAGTTTGTACTTGGATAAGTTTTACAACATTTGAATAATTGTTGTTTTGTTATTTGAATAAAATAACTCTTTAATTTTATTTCTTTGTAAAACAGATGCATGTCTGTTTCATTGTTAAAAAGAAAATGTTCTTAGTTGAAAGAATGCATTGTTGATATTTACTTCTTACTTCTTCTCTTCTTGCTTCTTGCTCTACAAAGAGGAACATTTCTTTTATTCATCTATCTACAAAAACCTATTATGCATTTCACATAAATCTTTTTGTTTAACTGCTACCTTGTTGTCATCATTTCCAACTGATCTTGGACGTCGTTTCACACACTCAACAAATAAATCGAAATATAAATATATTTAACATGCTACTATAGACTTTTTCCTATTTTTGTGTTATTTTACAAAGATAATTTTTATCATACACAAATGTAATATTGATATTTCAATGGGAAGAAAAACCATTTTTTAAAAATTAAACGCTGAGATATAGTCTGCTATTGAAAAATAATTTTCAACGTTTGCTTATTACTCCATTGAAATACACGTGGTTCAATGTAAACATTCGGTTATATTAGGTAACACCAAGAGCGGCTAGGGAAAGAGTTATCATCGCTCCCCATTGGACGTCATTATGATGTCATGCTGTCGGGGCGGGAACAATGATGATGGAGTTGTAGCATAGGAAAGCGTAATCAAAAGCAAGTAAAGCTTTCATTTTTGGAAAAAAAAATCTGAAAAATCTTTATATGGTGGAGTGGCAAATTTCAAAGAAGTATTACTTCTACAAATAGTTTAAAAATTGTGGCACTTATTAATGGAAAGGGTGATTTTTATTATAAACTAGCAGTACCCTGCCACGCGTTGCTGTGTCGGGGTGTTATATACCTGTCACACCTCTTAAAGGTGTGACAGGTATATAACACGCATATAAAAATGATCGACTATTCGAATGCAACGTTGTGGCCAAACGTGAAAGCAATCGGTGCAGAACTTTTCGCGTTCATCGGTTACGACAAACGAACATTTACATTTTTATTTATATAGATTATGTTTGGACAAGTTAATGTTTTTGCTTGGGTTTAAAATTGTTTTTGTTTATTTGTGAGGGTTTTTTTTTTAGTTTTATTTTAATTAATTATTGAGCGATAGATTTGCTCCAAGTTACACAAAACGACAAGCAAAATGGACGATCTGGTCTTTAAAATGGGGGAAAACATAAAAGTTTTATTTTGAATTGGGCACCAGCCTATTTTGTTCTGATATTAAAAAATTAAAACTCCCACAATTTGGACAGTTTTAAATAAAATTTAGAAGTTGCTACCAAAATTTGAACATTGGTTTGAAATATTTGGTAACATTATTATGTGGTTTTTAAGATCTTGGTAGCGACTTTTAAATATTGTTCAAAACTAACCTAGTTTTGTTAAAATGGGTTTTTCATAATGAGACAGATTCAAAATGTGCCTTGTCCATTTTTCCGAAACTTAAAAATGAGGGCCACTCTAAGTCTAAGACATACAGTATTTGAACTATTGTAATATTACTTATTAGTGAAGGTCATCACGTCGGGGCTGTAGCCAGAGGGAGGTTCCAGGAGGCTCAGGAGCCCTCCCCGAAATCGTTTTTAGGACATGGAACGTAACACTATGTCAAAAAAATTACTTTTTTCTTCAATTTCCATGCTTTTAAGTGTCTGGGCCCCCCTCCCTTTAAATGTCTAGGCCCTTCCCGAAAAAAGTTTCTGGATACAGGACTGGTCCACATAGTGAAGTTTTCTTCAATGATAATGGTTTATTGCGTTTTTGCCAATACTAATTTTTCTCAATGTTTTTGGGAATAAGCGACTACTCATACGCAGTCCTGTGATTTTCACGTAATCAGTGGGAAGTGTTGGGAGTCTTCTTAGGCTCTATGTTTGAGCTGAACGTTTTATATTCATTATTCTAAATTTATTGTCAGAATTTCCTATACAGTAGAATCCAGTTATTATGATCACTTTGGAACTAGTGCTTTTTGATAACAATAACCGGCTGATAACAAACAATGGGTAAAAAAACATTAAACAGTGTTTTGTAAGCGACTGATTATGATAACAATAGCTGATTGATAACATTATCCATGATTATATAACCGGATTCCACTGGAGAATGTTTTTCAGAATGTTCTGAATTTTAGAAGTGGTAAAAAATATTATATACCGTAGTATTAATAGTGGTATTCTCTCATCGAGACATTGTGGATGAAATTCTGTTGGGAAGGATCGTCATATGTTATCATCTCTGATATGTTTCCATTGGCTGAATGACCTTTTGGATTAGTTATCCAATTTGGAAAAGTTCTGTACAATGCCAATTTTGTTAAAAGAAAGCAAGCAAAAATAATGGCCAAATGGCACATGTTTTATTTTCTATTATGATTTTTAATTACAATAATGTGAGACGTTTGTGAAATTCCAAGTCAAGTTGGCCCATCTTCTTTAAAATTGGTTCACGGATTATTGTGCAAGCTGCTGCATTATTTGGGTTTATTGTACAATCCATCAACAGCCTGGTTAAGATTGTTGCCTCATAGAATTCATTGAATTTGTATATTACTGTCCGGTTATAATTGCAGTCAATAAAACTGGTATAACTTATTTTATCAACAGACAGGATTACTTCTAACTGCATCTACTGACTCAATTCCGGATCAGATTAGTAAAGAATTACAAATGTTACGAATGCACATTGCGAAAAGTGAGGCGTATCTTACAACACTGGTAAGATCTTCAATGTAACGATTGATGTACGTACAACTAGCTATATTGTGAAGTAGCAATTTGTCATGCTAGATAGTATCTGTTCAGTGTGTCGAATGTCTTAAGGAAAAACTTGTGACTGCTGTCTTTGGTTTTTTGCATCTGAAAAATAGCATGTCTATTAAAGACATTCAGTTATGTCTCTCCAAAAACCTTATTGCACTCCAAACTGATCAATATTGCAGTTTGCTTTTTTTTCATCTGCATTAATTTGATTGTCTCTCTTTAAAAGGCATTTCGTGTTTCTCTATTGAAATTTCAGCATGTAATTTATCCTGTAGTTTGCATACAGTTTTAGCAATAATTTACCGCATTTTTGCGAATATAAAGACACGTCTTATACAAGATTTCACACAAAGTGCTTCCTAGCTATATCTTGTATTCATGGGCATTTTATATAGATTATAGTAAACAGCTAGGTACCATAAAAATCGTGATTTAACATATTACTGGAAGAATATAACAAATAAATATATTCAGTAGCTTTCAGTGCTTTTATTACAAAACACATTACTGGTTTCATTGTTCAGTAAGCTGTTTCTTAGGTGTATCTCATGTGTGGGTCTTAAATTGGGGGCATCCTACATTATTCATTTTTCTCCTAAAAGTTACATCTTATATTCGGGTGCCTCATATATTTGAGTGCGTTTTTTATTCAAAAAAATACAGTATTATAAGTTCTATGCTTTGGATTTAGTTTCTTACAAAAAATTGCAAACCCTTGTATATTGATGATTTATTAAAAATGATCTACATATATAAAGTAATGAAATCATCAGCACTTGATGTTAATGATAGCATTTTATGTTATTTAATACAGTACTGTAACACTTTATACAGAGCTGCATCTGAATCCACCCAGTAACAATCTTTATTCATTCAGTAATTTTTTAACTAGATAGATTGTAAACACAGTGAAGTGATTGCAAAACATTATCATTCATTACAAAAAATTAAAGCAACCCAACATAAAATAACAGCTATTACTCTAATCTATACAGATAATTTTATTTCAATGGGTTTATGAAAGAATTCTACCTTTGTATTCAGAAAGTGGTTATTAACTGAAAAATTACTTGTTTATATTACCTCATTATCAAGTTTATGAAAGAATAATTGAAAGGCCTGGTGTAAAAGCACGTTATGTAACATTTTTGTCAAAGATGACTTAGAAGCATTTTCGAACATGTTAGGTGCATTCTACCTTTCTAATGCATAATTTTGAGAAAAACAATATTTGCATGTATATTAGTGCAAGAAGTGTGAAGTAGTCCACAAGGTAAATTCAAATCTTTAAACATTTTCCTTGAAATTGTAAAAATGTTACTTAACACCCTTTTACACCAAGCCCTTCAATTAAAATGACAGAAAAGAAAAAGTGATAATAGCTGAGAAATGCAAGTTAGAAAGGTAGAATTTTTAAAGGACTTATCAGATTATAAGTAATTCAGATAACTTATCAATCCATGCCTTTGGAACCAATTGACATTACTTCAGCTGGTTTACTTTCAGTAAGACCATGAACTGGAATGCTTGACTTTGCAAAAATTTGTATCTACATCTGCTATTTTACATTGACTTCAATTTTTAGTTGCTAGTGTTTGTTTCCTGCATGATAAGAAGTAGTAAAACATCACCTTTCCTGGCTTTACTGTATGCATGTCAATTAATGCAAACTTTTGTCAGTGGTTGTCATGTTATGTGAAGCTTGTTGGTGTGCAATATACAGGATGTCCCTAAAAGGTCTAGTCAAATTTTAACCACAGATGCTATGCATCTATACAAACCAAAAAAAATCCATATAAACATGGGTCTGGAAATGCTTCCCCTCTGAGATAAAATATAGATTGAAGTCAGGTAATTTCAACTCCAATTTGTCTCATAATCTCTATAGGTATGCAAATTGGTATATGAATTTTCAAACCCATATTTATATGGATGTTTGCTTTGTTTAGAGGAGTACTACATGTGGTTGAAATATGACTAGACCTTTTACTGCACCATGCGCAATTTTCGTGAAATATAGTTTTTAGTTTATTTTAATTTCAAGTGAACCTTTTTTTAATATTATTTTCTTTACAGTCTAGAGCATCAAAGATACCAGTGTTGCAAGAATTGCTGAAACAAGGGAAAAAAGGTAAACAATGGCAACGTTTCAATAAACTTGGTATGTAGATTAACAAAGTTTAATGTGAATGGAACCCAGATGTTTGATATTGATAACGTCTTGTGTGGATAAAATCCATATCTGGTTTATACCTGATAAAATTCAAGTGAATCGTCATAGATTGCTTGAGCATTTACCCCTTTTTAGATTCATATTGCTTTGTATACGTTTATATTATAGATGGAGAATATGTGGTACATTTTAAAACGTGTGTTTATAAAAGTTAACTTACTTTGCAATTAGCAGGAACAGAAACTTTCGATGACCTGAGTTATGAAAGAAACTTAAACTGGGCAACTCATCAAAATACAGCTCTATATCACCATGCCAAATGTCTTCACAAGTAAGGATTTTTTACTTTATGATCATGATGATTGACATTGGTGCTTGTTTACACTTTTAATTTGCAATTACTAGACCTTTCTATAGTTTACTCAAGAGTTGCTTATTTGTCTTGCCAGTGTTTATCTTGTTTTTTCATTAAGGATGTTTGCTGCATACATTAACAGAAATAACAAAAAAAAGTGTGTTTGCAATACAAATACATAATGAGATCTAAACATTTTTAATCATGTACAGTTTGAGAGTAAAAACGTACGTGGTATTGCACCTGTTTGAGTTTGATAAAAAATATAACTTTAATGCACCTTCACATGGATGCCTTTGGTGACATGAAGCGTGTCTGTGGTAGTCTAACTCATGTCGTGTGCTTGCAACATTCCTCCACATTACCTGTATTTGTTTCTGTATACCACCACACAATCTGTGCTTGGTCGCTCGCAATTGTCATTTTAGAAAACGATTGACTGCAATGACACTGCAGATCTGATAGGCACTACAAAATTTCCACATGAAAGGTTCCTGCTTCTTTTTCATCAAGCAGCAGATTTGTATAACTCGATATAAAAAAATAATTGAGCTTTCAAATGTTTAGATCTTGTTATGACACCTTGTTTGACACATCTTTGCTTTTACGAAAAGTCCATTTTTTGTTGAATTTTAGGTGTTACACCTACACAGCGCCTAGCAGCAGTCACAGTTCAACACCTCAACATGGTAGGCTACGTTCACGCTCATGTCCTCTTCTTCCTAGTCAGACTTCGTTGGTTACGAAGTCCACTCAGACAGACCCCATTACCACATCTCCATTGACAGAACTTCATTTAGGTAGGACAACTTGCATAGAATTTGAGTTCAGACAATTAGATTTTCTGTAAATCAGTGCTATGAGCAAGACTTAAAAATGGGAAGGTTTATGAATGTGCTATTGTCTTGCATTAACCTCATGTTTTCCTGATGCGTGAAATATAAATTGTTATAATGGAAAATATTTTAAAATTTGTTAATCTGGCATACAATTTTAATGTTAAACTACCATTTATAGCTTAAGAACTTTTGATTTATTAATTGGGAGTTATGATGCTAAAATAGACGAACATTACGAAAGCTGCTGTTTCCTTTATACAGTTGCTGTCACTACTGGAACTCACCCTCTTGACACTGCTGCTTCAAGTTTGCCAACATTTGTGAAGGCATCTTCCACCAAATTGTTTGATTCGTCACGACTCCATTTTCATAATCTACCCGCTATTAGCTCGGCGACTGCAAATGAAAGCAGTACATCATCGGATGATACATCACCTCCTGTCACTTTAACTTTACGTAATCGTAACTACAGTTTTGCTCAAGCTATTTCACATTCTACTGACAATAATGCTGATGGTAACACGAGTTTGTTAGCAACGGAAAGAAATGGATTGGAAAATTCTGGATTTGATGCTGACAGAAATATTTTAATGGTCACAACATCGACTAATACCATATTGTCATCCACCTCTTCAGATGAAGACAGCGATGAGTTCAGGTAATAGTTTATTTTGCTTTATTTTCTTTCTTGATGCAAGTTCTTATCATAAGCTTTTGTTACTGATTCATTTGCTTTGCAGAATAAGTTTCCATAATTACAAAAACATTAATCCCCCATCATTCATGGGGGTTACATACTGCCAACGTACTGCAGTATCTGTAGATGATAACAAGGGGAGTTACTAGACTAGATTTAATCCAGAAATAGATATCAAAGGAGTATTGGGGCCTTGTAATGTAGGTAGATAACAAGACATGGTGTGGGGAGGTATGACATTGACCAATCAGATATCACTACTTTTCATTCTTGTGATATTTTCCAATATTTCACAAATGCGTATAACCAAAACTGCAGGGAAAAACATGTGGATAATGAGGGATTACTGTACATAATTTGTTTTGTACACACAATTATATTATTGTACAAAATCACTATAAACTACTCGGACGGACAATTTTTTTTTAAATTACGTATGTCTGGAATATGTACTCTAATATTGACCAAACAGTGATTTCTCAACAAGATATCGTTATTTTTTTCTTCTTATAGTTATATTTTATTTAAATTGTATCTATTTTGTATAGTTTTGATTTTTTGTTAGTCCTTTGCATACATATTACAAACTATTATTTCATTTGTTTGAACAATTCTTGCTTTTATTTTTTATATCACTTCTTATCGTCATAATACTTTTAAATTTTTCCTTTTTATGGATTTACTTACAATTTATTTACATAGTAATTGCTGTTTAAATTCTCATCTGTTAAATTTAACAACCTCTCTGGGTTTTATTAGTTACAATGGAGATGAAAGTTTAATGAGAATTGAGTTTTTGGGTGTGTTTCATTGTCTTACTTAATAACTTTATTTAATTCTGTATGAGAACTAACTTTCTGTAATAACTTAATATGGTTTTCTTCAATTCTTTTCTAACAATGGTAGAGTCACTCACAGTCCTCGCAAGCTGTCTGTCTTGAAAGAGGAAGAACATGAAGATTCAGAATCGGCTCTTTCTAAATCTCCTCCATCTGCTTTGGTTATCAGTACTTCAACCCTAGTGTCTACACAACGACCCTTGCGTACAGTGCCCTGCATTTCGGAAACTCTTACCAATCCTTCTATTAGTGTTTCTGTATACAATCAAAACATGCCTGGACCACAGATGTTTCCACGACTACCTCCTCCTTACCGACCACCACCTCCAGTAGGAGGACGTGCTTACTACTCATCGGAGAATGTTTCACACCCACTAACATTTTCGTATTTTGCGACTGATCATTCATCCAAATCATTTGACAATCTTCCCACTACGCTTTCGCAAAATTTCTCACCAACGACATTATTGCCAGTGATGCCTGGTTCTTTAACATTTCCTAGACTACGTGCCATGCCCCCTCCAGTTCGCCAGTTTTCCGACCCCTTCCCCCACACTTCAGCTGGTCCACCAATTTTGCCTTATTCTGATGGCCAGTACTTGCTGCCTTCGGAACCTCCGACTCATTCCGTGTCTGCCCAACATTTAAACTATTACGCTTCAACATCGTCGTGGCAAGTTGCTGTTCCGCCATCTTTGGAACCTTATCCTAACACTACTGTTTTCCAATCATCGTCTGATCTAACACCTAACCCTGATCTACCTGAATATCGACAACCTCCTGTATATTCTTCTAGACAACATTCTTTATCTCCACAAGCGAGTTGTGAGAGTGAAGCTCAACCAAGTTACGATTACTTACCTAGGTAGGTTGAAAAATATATTAGGTAGCATGAAACATGATTTTGCACGTGGATTTGAGACTAAGCCAACAAACACTGCAGTAGTATCACAACTTTGTGAAAGTGCAGTGTTAAGATTTGTGGTCAAAAGAATTTCAATCATATTCCTCACTTAAGAAAGGTTTATGCAACTATCTGCCTTACATATTCATGAAACTTGTACATTTTTTTAGATATAACATACAGGGTGTCCACAAGTAAATCTAAACATATTTTATCTAATCACATACAGTTGAAAGTAAATATGTACATAGCCATAGCTAAATATGAAAATGATAGTTAACTTATCTAAGTTTCATAAAACAAATATGAATTAGGTGCATCTCCGCATGAGTGACTGGTTCGTGGGACGAAGAATGTTTAGGGGGAAATCTAACTTATACCATGTGTTCTCTGTTGTGCAACATTTCTCCATTTGACCTGCATTCGTTTCTGCATGCACCACACAACCTGCGCTTGGTCACTCGGAGTTGCCATTTTGGAAAACTATTGACTGCAGCGCCAATGTGGCTCTGACACACACTACAAAATTTCTACAAACTTTCTAGTTTCTGCTTCACAAAGCATCAATCTTTTTAGTTTCTACTCCACAAAGCATCAAACCTGTATAGCCTGATATGAAAAAATAATGGAATTGACTAATGTTTAGATTTCATTGTGTGCAAGACACCCTGTACATTTATACATTTTTTAGACATGACTTCCAAAACAAAGCACTAATTGCATTTTACAA
Organism: Cryptops parisi; assembly: GCA_034695005.1. NCBI lineage: Eukaryota > Metazoa > Arthropoda > Chilopoda > Scolopendromorpha > Cryptopidae > Cryptops > Cryptops parisi. The sequence continues at coordinate 33,091 of JAQIWH010000389.1, read as the reverse complement.
TGTGCTGAGTAGGGTAAAAATTGGGTGTTTAAGGGGCCACCGATGTTTGTTCAGTAGGGAATACATACCTTACTGAACAAACATTTACAAGTAAACGATTTGTAAGGAGTAAGTATAACATGTAAAGATGTGGTGAATCGGAATACCACATTTATTTGTTTACAAACGCTATGTTAGATTTTTTATAATTTAAGTTTTATTTTTCATCTCGTAGACCAGAACTAACGGACCACCTCGAAATCCAGGTTCCAGTCAAAACTACTGCATCAGTTGAAGTTCCACCAGAAATGAAAAGGAAAAGTGGGCTGATTTTAAAGGTTAATAAACCAGTTTATTATTATTGTTTACAAAGAATGCAAGTGAAATTATTACAGTTTTATTTATTTTGTTTTTATAATTAACAATTAACTTTGTGGTTCACAGCAGTTCCCGTTTCCCGTAAACTTAAAATTCTCTGCATTGTATTTTGCTTTTTAGGAACCTCCCAAAATGGTCGTCACTGCAGAATTGCATTCTGTATCTCGTCAGGAAAAAACTGATGATGATAGTGATGAAGACGTTGATAAGAGCATACTCAGTAGAATGGGAAGTAGAAGAAGGCGAAGATCTTCAGGTAATAAAGTTCTTCTGTACCGGAATTTCTGATTGGTCAGCTTTTGTATTGTACAACTGAACCCTATTTTGTATTTTAATCGAGTTTTTGTCGAGTATCTAAACACTGATTTGTATTCACATTGCTGTCTTCACTGAATATTTTTTCTCACTGTTTTGACTTTGATATTTTGTGTGCTCTATTGTAAATTGGGATCGTATCCTTGTTCAGCACTTTGGCCACTAGCAAAGATTTGATCTGAAATTAAACAAGCTTAATAGGATAACTAATCGTGTGTGGTAGAGGTGAAAACAATAACTGGCTTTTGCTATAGGTGCACTGTATGCATATTTAGAAGTTCAGATTGCGTACAATGAATTTCTGCTATCTTAACGGAACATTTTACCAAAACATTGACAAAAAGTTTTTTTTGCTATTTTTCCTAATACTGGTTCTAAAAGGTGTCGGAAAATTTGCCCACTCAGAAAAGTTGACTCAAGCTTGGAGCTTATTAATTAGCTTATTTTCTTCACATCACTGCCAGTATATAAATCTGCTTTGCAAATATATAGCATGGTCAGATGCTTGAAATGTTGCTCATAGATCCGAAATAACATGCATGTTTGTTGAATCAGGAAACTGCTAGATATGAAAATGTCCACACAAGAAAGGTATCGACTCAAAGATCATAAAAACATATTTCAATAGCATATTGAAAAAATAAGAGATCAGAAAGACTTTAATTAAAGAACACTGCCCAATTTTGAGTTTTATTTTTTCCTAATTGGAGCACGTAAAACAATTGCTTTGCTTTGAGTTACTGTCAGTTTCAAATACTATCAGTTTCACACCTCGTAAAATACAGCAAGTTAGGGACCACAAAGCGACTTTTTCGTTCACTTGCCAATGCTTATAAAAGTCTACAAACATGTTTCCATTCAGAATTCATTAAGTATACAATAATGCTAGGCCTATAAAAATGCTGAAAATGTAAAGGGAAAAATGAATTACATTCGCAAAAGCTAAAAAAACTGCTGCCGAAAAACTGACTCAAGAGAGGGAAAAATGTGCAAAATAATAAAATGAATATACAGTACAGTACGTGAAATGCACCGCATTAACGAAGTGCCATGCTGTAAAGTGGGATACTACTGTACTGTATTCAGCAATATCATTTATAGTTTTCTAGACTCAGTAATGGTAACATTGTGATTAGTCGGATGAAGATCTCTGCAGCACAACCAGTCAGTATTAAATGATATCTTCATTGTGGCTATTTCATTTCTACAGTTTCTTGTATGTTATGTCTACTCCCATTTAACCCTTGAACATTGAATGCTAAAACATTGATGCCTATGCTCAAATTAAAAAAAAATAATAATAAAATTTAATAAATTTTAAAAAATTCAAAATTATTCTTGCTATTAAAATATTCAAAATAGGAGAGCTTCTGGAGTTTGTAAACTAAAATGCAAGTTTGTAAATTTATTTACAAGAAAATACTAGGGTAACTAATGATTAGGGCTTATCTCAGGCTTTTAGGCTCTAGTGCTTCAATACAGGCTCTAGTATTTACGCTAGTGGTCATTAACTTGAGTGATGTTGTGATTAAAGATTTAAGTTAAATATTGAATATCTTATATACACCAAAAATTTCTTTTTTCTCCATAGTTTTGAAAGTTTTTCATCTTTCATCCACAGCATCTATTTTGTATCCTATTCACTGATTAGTAGTCATCAAAGTGATCTTTCATCACTTATATTTTGTGTAGAAATTAATATTTCATGTTCATGTCCTCTATGTTCTACTCTTGAAATACAGATAGTCAGCTTTTAACATGGTGTATTCGTTTAAAGTGTTGGAGTAAAATAATTGGTAGACTTGACGTCTTTATTGTGTTTGAATTTCATCCATTGTGCCTGAGAAGAATTGTAGACGAGACTCAACATTGTCTGAACAAGTCGAAAAATAGGAAAGCAAAATAACTTTACATAAATCACAATTTTAAAATCTGGTTCAAATACATGTTAAACTCGGACTAACTGTACCTACTTGAATGTATTTTTGGGGAACAGGCTCAGATTTCCATATGATGTTTAAGGAACGTTAAAAATTAATGCATTAATGGGGTAGGTACAAGTATTGGGTTTTAAGGGGTGCACTAACTACCCTAAGACTTATCATTTGGTGCCCACATTAATGCACTAATACACATGTAGCGATGTGATCAGTAAAATGCATAGTAAGAAGACATGAAATCATGACATTGTATATATCATGACGGTGTGTAATGTTTTTTAACGTTCCTCAAAAATAGACTCAAGTATTTGATATTCCTTGACCTTTAAATACCTGTAAACACCAAAGAAAAAAAAAAAAACTGTTTTGACGGCCATGTGTTGGTGAATACTGAATATTTTTGTAGTTTAGTATTTCGAATAGTTTATATCAAATATAGCATAGTGGCTTGTACACGAAATGTTTCACTTTTGAGTCTGTTCAATCTTCTAGACTGGCGGTTTCCAACCTGGGGTGTTTACACCACATGAGGCACTGCAAATGAGCCTTCTAGGGGACGTGTGAAGAGGCATTATGTGGTGTTGAATAGTAATTTTTCTAAAGTTCACCAGAGAAAACTAGCTAAAAATAAATGCCATATATACTCATGTAAAAAATCGACTTTTTTAAACTATTTTTTATTAAAGGTTAAATATACGGGATCAAACTATTACATGGATCCTACGTTTGAGGAGCTGAAATTCATGCTTTAATTTGAGTCCAAAATTTAATCAGCAGAAGCCAGATGTATAAACCAATAAATAATATGTATAAACCAAAAAAAATTACAAATAACATGGTGTTTATATAAGATGTTGGAGAAAGTTTAAGATCTCAACTGTGGAACTGTACTTGTGCAATATTGCATTACTATTTACATGAATGCTACATGCATGAAATACAATTGCTTAAAGCTGCTAGAAAGTATAGGTCGAATTTTACATGTGATATATTAAAAAATAATAATTTTTTGACCACAACTCATAGATCGACTTTTACGTGATATCAAAGATTACATGAGTATATATGGTTTGTGATTTGAATTCCTTTTATGGTTAGCGAAAAAAAAATATTTGACTTAACTGGTTGGTCTTTTTCTTAGAAAGTACTTGAGTGGGTGTGACAACCACTAAAGGTTGGGAACCAATGTTTTAAGCCCCATTTTTCTGTTCTAAACTTTTTGATCAGAAACTCACGAACTTGCTATCAGTCTGTATGAATTACTAATGTACTAATTCTGTTTATGCAGAATGTTGCATTAGCTATTCAAGTTTAGCATCTATAGTACTGGTATTTTATTCTTGTTGAATACATTGACCTCTTGTTAAATATCAATCTTTTTTAAATTGAGCAGTTACATTTATGCTGCTGTACCATTTCATGTAGTTAAATATACAAAGTGACATGTTCTCTTTTTTCAATGAATACCATGTAAAAAAACAACTTAGATTAGATTTTTTGTCTAGAACTTAGATATTGTAAGAAAATTTCTTGTTTGCATAACACATGACTTTTCCTGGACTCGTCTTTCTTTCCCCTTCAGAATGATAACCCAATCTGACGTGTCATCGTTTTCTTTGCTGAATAATAACATGTGCAAGCACGGTTGAAATAGTTTGGTGAACTTTTGCAAAGGCTGCACCTGTTAACTTCGTCACAAGTGACAAAACTGTAGCTTAGAAATCAATCAAATCCTAAATCTTGACACATTTGTGCGATTACATTCTAGCTTGAATGTTAAAAACTAAACACATTCACACAGTGACAGAAGAATAATAATTAAACGAACAATTTTTTTCATTATGGCAGGTTCTCTCGTGTCCAGCCCTGCTATTCAACGTGCAAAAGCTGTGGATTTTGACTTTGATGTAACGGAAGATCAAATGTATTCACCTCCCGACACATCCCTTCCTAAAAAGGTAAGAAACTTTACATGCATGATTAATGTGTGTATTCGCCACTTATGTTATTGTATGACATGGTATTAACATCGGTACCATTTGGCGATTGGATCAATTTGTGTTTTCTCAGAAACTTAATATGTGATGAATATTTTACTACTGTTTTCTATCTGTGTTTTAAATGCATATTGTTCAACTATATTCATAAGACAGAAGCCTACTGATTATTATAACTTTATTTAATCCATCTTTGTCACTTATTAGTGTCACTTAGTGACGTTTAGTAATTGGTTAACATTGGTAGTATTTGGTGATTAGTTCAATTTCTGTTGTCTCAGTTAATGTCTTAATGTGTGATGAATATTTCACAGTAAAGTTTTGTATCACTGTTCAAATGTATGTTGTCCAACAAAGTTCATAAGACATCATGCAGCCGGCTAATCGTTATAACTTCAGTTAATCATTCTGAACACTCATATCTGTTCTTAAATGTGTTAATTTGCTTTATCTTAAAAATGCCCATAAACCATGCAACTTTTAACATTATAAGAATATTTTATACTTGCGAAAATTGTAACTATTTTTTAATATAAATATTATTTTAAACATTGTCAATTGTTTTTTTATGCAAAAGAAATTAGTAATGAATTCAAGTGAAGTTATTTTTGTCTCGACCAGTTCTTCTTATCATTTAGTTGAAAGTCAATAGTGATGGTTAAGTATGATGCATATCATGTAGATGTTTATGACACTTAGATAAATGTGTACCTAAGATATCTTTTGTCATACATTTGAAACACATTTTAGATTGTTATGTTCGGTTCACAAACAGTTTTGGGTATCGCTGTAATGGATCAATCTTGATAAAGCTCTATGCAAATAACATTCTTCTACATTTTTTGCTCTTCATTTAAAATGCGGTCATCTTCGGCTGAATTTATGAATGTTTCATGAGGTGTGCATTTTCATTTGAAAGAGGATGTGTGAATATAAAACATGAAAAGCTGTGATTGAGTGAATTGTGCATATTGTTCTGCTGTCATTTTGACAACTTGATAGTTGAGGATGATGACATTCAAAAAAATGTCATTTCATCAGCTAATGGTAACATATTCAAGGTTTAAAAGATGAGGCATTAACCATGTAGTAGTTGAAACATTGTTTGTCAATGTTTAAGTAGGAAAGTGTTAAAGATAGTGATAGTAACATTTTTGTTACTTGCCCTATAAAAAACCAAACATGAAGCAAGCAAATGACCAGGCCCGTGGTAGGATTTTCAGAAGGGGGAGGGGTTGGCAAAAAAAAAAAAACATATTTTCATAGAGTACATGTATACTTCCAAAAATGTTCTTCCGAATTAGAGGAGTTTAACCCCTAACTAATAATAACTCCCTGTACACGGCACTGCAAACTATTACTATAATGAAATGTCCTGTCATACAATACTTCTGCAACGGTACTCAATGTATCATTGACCAGATACAGATAGCCTTCTATTGGTTCATATCTAAAAATGCGTAAAACTATGTTAACAAAAATGCATATATTTTGTACCACAAAACGCATCATACGCACGTGTATAGAATTGGCACCGACTGCTATTTCAAGTTTCCACCATGGTTTACTTGATAATAAAATGGTTATAGATTCATGGTCTATTGGTGCCGTCCTGAGTAAAATAAAAGGGATGGAAAAGGAAATGGTGTTTTGTGGCCTAAACCCAACCTCTGCATTTGCCTGGAGGACCAGGAAGTATAGTATACACCCCAAGGTCAGGATAGTTGTTTCGTGAGCGTGACAGAAGTGCAAAACTTATCATTTTGCAAACAGTTTTAAACTAAACCAAAACTGGTTAAAATGCCACCCAATCCACGTGTTAAAACCAAAGTTGCAAAACCACTTTGTTGAGGGAACAACAATTAACAAAAAGAACCATTTAGATTTGTATTGTCAATGACTGCAAGAAGTAATGTACAAGTAATGTCCTAATGTGGATGATGGATGCACTTTTTTAAAAATTGAATTCTAAAAGTAATCATCATGTAAGAAAATAATCTTTTTGTTTGTTTTTTTTTTTTACATTATTTGACTAGTTTTGTATAGTCCTGTTTCTGGCATGTTCAATAGATGTACATATATACAAATACAATAGTTTTATTTCCCGACATTCAATAAATGTACAAGCAGTCAAGCACTATAAACCGTGAAAGTTATAATTACGATCTTTATGAAACATGTTGAACTTGCTTCATTTAATGTCACTGCCCATGATTGATCAATCATCAATGACACGTGGCGACAGAATGACAGTTTTAGAAAAGAAGAGAAGAAAATTTTACATGGTTTTGCAATGTTGGATAACCATTAGCTGCTAGTAGATGGAATAATGTTACATCTGTGCCATGCTGCAAATTTCCTGTTCTCATTACTTTCAGCATTGAATTTAATTATTCAGGTTAGTTGTTGTTGTAAAGAAGTTACCAATGAAAAAAAATATACATATTATACAGTATATTAGCACCAGAGGAACAGTCACATTTTATTGTATCATTTTTGTTATATATTTTTTATCTTGGTACAATGAGTGGGTGTAGTCTTTGAATCATCTGACAAAGTTTGGTACTCCCTGTTATTGTAACACGAAGGCGATTTTGCTATTTGGTCCATTTGACAACATTTCCTTTCCGAGCATTAATCATTTTACAGGGTGCAATTTTTTTTCTTGTTCTTTTTTTTTGCCTCTTGCGTCACTCACTCTCACGGCAGCAGACCGAAAAAGTTTTTACCGTGCGAGGTGCGGTAATACTTTTTATGGAGTTCCAATGAGATAACAGGCAACTCCAATTTGTTTGTGGCCAGTGCTTTACTTTTTAGAGAAGGGGATCATTGGAAATCTCCCCTAACTACTCTAGACAGACATGCATGACCTACATTTTGTCCTCTTTTATTTCCTTCTGGCTTCATTTTTGCAATCAAGGCAAACCTGTTATTGTGATTTGCAAACTGCAACAGTGGAAAGATGGTAATGGTTCACCAACAGTGGTCAAAACCTAGCACAATACTGATGGACAATTTACTTGGATGGTTCATCATGTGTTGATCATACATTCCGTAAATTATATTTTGTTTTGTGACTTTGTACAACATTGCTCAGCAGTCATAACAAAACAGGTGGTTTACATGTAGCATGACAGTATATACTTCCAACATGAATCACGCATGGCCTAATCGGCAATCGAGTACATCTCAGGATGATTCGGTAAGATATGATTGAATTCGTGTTAATTGTTATGAATATTACATGGTTTTGACAGGGTCCCAATAAAAATATTCATTTCGTATTGCACACAATACCTAAAACCATTTTAGGACACTTGGTGATGGTCCTACATTGGAAATACTGAATATTTGTTTCATATTTAGTGCTCACATTTAATTTTTCTTTAAAGCTCAAACCATAGTAACCAACCTTATTCATTTTTGTTTTGAACAATTCTAAAATACAATTCAGAATGATACAGGGTGGTTCTCATGCTAAGAAACCCTACTATGTTATTGAGGAATGTTTGGGTTTTCCTTATAGTGCCTATATCGTTTTATTTCATTTTTTTTTATGTAGTCACTTTTCGTCATTTGTTAAAACTATAACCACAGCAGTTACCTATATACAGGGTGACCCAAAAATCTTCATACATACATAAGTAATACATGTGTTTTAGGCATTTTCTTGTAACTTAGGATCTAGTACATTAGTTCACCTCCAGTGGTTTTTGTGAGTCTTGACGCCCCATTATTAGCTGCTGCTGGTTGCCTTTTGTTTTTTTTTTGTTGTTTTCATCTAAACTAAACTGGTATCTATGAGTGTAAATACCACCAGTATAGGTTAGGTAAAAAAAACAACGGATTTTTCCTGTTGTTTTACTGCCACTTTCGCAGCGAAAGTTTTGCTGTTCAATAATAGAGACTCACAAAGTGGAGGTGAACTAATATACTGGGTCCGTATCTTCTATAGGCAATGCAAGGTTACTTTTTTTTACAAAAAAGTGTTAAATCTCCCCATGTATGGAGATTATTGGGACACCTTGTGTACATCTTTCTTTTGGTCAAAATCATTCGATGATCTTTGATGAAAATCACATTTACCTATGTATGGAAACTTAAGACACTCTGTACATTAATATAAATTGGCATGGGTACTTAATTTTTTTGTCAAACTCATCTTGTGTAATATGCGATGGGTATTAAGTTGGATTCAAATATTGCCTCAAACAATTCTAAAATGATTTTAAAAAAAAAATATTCATGTGGTAAGTTTCACTTCATCATTGGTGAAAAAATTTGACCATGGCAGTTGTTTTATCTACTTTAGCGAAGAGTGGTATTGACATAGTAGCTTAATAGTGACTTAAAAATAAGTTCTTTGTTAATGTGTGTCTTATGTAATGTTCCATAAATATCACAATTGGGTTCAAACATTGTCTTAAATACAATTATAAAATGTTTACACCAGTCCATTTTTTTAATGATGTAACTAGCAATTGATTAAAAAGACAACTATTACAGTGCTATCTGAATTACTGAAAAGTTATATTGATATGGATACCGTGCGTGAACATTTTTTTAGGCAAAGTGCATCTTATGTAATGTGCGATAAGTATCAAATTTTAATTCAAATATTACCACTCGGCAAGGTCTTTCTATTACTGAGATACCAATATATACATTTATCATGACATCGACAAAACTTATACCAGTGTGTGGTAAATATTTTCATAACTATTGTTTCTTTTGATAACTTCCTATCTTGCGTTACAGTTGATGATGATGTGTATCAAATATTTCTATTCTCTGATAAATCTTAAGAATTATATAAAAACTTAATAATTAAGCTTTAATAACTATAAAAAACGAATTTAAAACTTAAAAGATAGTTTTCTGGTATAATCAAATATTTCTACACAGTCATTTCTACACACATTGTTATTGTCTCTCAAAATATACAGTATGTTTTGTAACCTCGATTGTACTTTGGAAATTATATACAATTTCGTAAACCTCTTTTGTACTCACATGACTTCGAATCAGTCATGTATTCAAGTCACTTAGATCTAAATGGTAAATACCTAGGTTCAGACAAATTGCTTACTGTCGTTTTTATAAGTGTTACTGATAATATATAAAATTCAGGTAAGTTTATTCTATATCTAGAACGCGTAGCCCCTTTTGGCAAGGTATGAAATAAAACATCCCGTATAGAATTGTTTAAGTTAGCTAACAACATTTTCTCTAACAAGATTAAGCTTAAATTTAGACTTAACCTAACTCTTGCATAACATCACTATTCCAATGCTAATCTCATACAGTGTACCGTACATTACTTTAGCCAGGCTTGGCAGTTTATAGAATGCCTAGATTCTACACATTACCGGTGACACCTACACCTTTTGATGTGTAGACTTCAACTTCAATGATTCATGGTACTAATATATCATCAACACTAAAATTGGACGAATCTGTTTATTTGTTTTGTCGAAAGATAAGTTTAAGGTACAATAAGTCATTGTTTTATTAAAATAAGGTTTGGAGTGCTAATTGAAACCTAATCTGCTGTAGTACACTGAAAAAAACCTCTAGTGCATTTTTAACAGCAAGGGTAGAGAAAGGTTAAAAATGATGCTAATGTCTATGCCTGTACTATCAACTTGATGGATTGTGCAAGAATAATATTTTTTTAAAGGAATACTACATTCAATAGATATTTGTGACTCGTGGTGAGATATTAACAAGCAGTTATGTAATATTTGCTGTATGTATAAACATCATGCACAACAACCGACAATAAGCCCTGAATACAATAAATGAATGTACATTACATCCGATATATTATGTATATACCTTGAAATCGTACCAAAAAGAAGTAATGTTGGATTCAAAAATGATATACAGTCAACATTATTTTCATACACCACATGTATCACAACATTGGTATATCATTATACTGTACATGTACTATACAAAATCGTGATAGTACATGTTTCCTAGCATTTTGAAGGGTTGTTTTACTTTATGGTTCCTGTGGTGTATATTGAATTTTAATTTTTTCTTTTATTACTAATCTAGTCATACAGCATTTTTTATAGTGTTGCAATTATTAATGTATTCCAAATAAAAGCTGCAGTAATTTTTAAGAAATCATGTATGGAGACTAAGTTTCCGTTTCTTGGTTTATTTTCTCACCCCCCCCCTCTCAAATTGATACTTATAAAATGAAGGCTGTCCTCATTCTACGTTTATTGAAGCTGTTAGAATGGAAGACCAGTACAGTAATGAAAAGTAGTACGCCCATTTTAGTCAGGAAGTTTCATAGCACAGTGTTTACTTATCAGCCAATGTTTATAGATCATTTTTTTATGTAGACTCTAATTTGGTGCACTTGTGTTGGTGATAAAATGTATCAATTTGAAATGTATTGTTGAGGATCGGTATTGAATTTTGATAGGACTGGTCTCGGTTATAAAAGTCAGTAGCTATAAAATTAGGCTAACTAGTCCAAAGAGCAGTTTACATTCTTGTTACTGTAAACAAAAACAAAAAATTTGATAAAATTGGGTTAGTTCACGATTATAATAAATCACTACCAACTAATGATTAGACTTGTAGAGTAATGCACGATTTCACCTACATGTGACATACAGAATCAGTGTACCATTAATTGTATTCAATGAATGTTTTTACACAGTGCAGCGTGAAATCGAGAAGCAAAATGTTTATCATCATGGTAGGCTAGTTAGTTCTTATCAAGCTTTAAAATAATGTTGTCCAGTGTCACACTTTTCATATTGATATGAACTTTGAGCTTGTTAATTAGATGAAAGTTATGATTTTAGAAGAATTTCAGTTATCTATTTTACAGTGTGGCAATTTTTCTCTTCAGTGTTGTTTTTTGTTTTTTTGGAGTGATGAACAAAGTTACTGTACAATACTACAATTATTTGTAAAAAAATATATATTAAACTATGGTTGAGTTCTTTTCAAGTAAAGTTTTTGGAATTAATTTATAATTACTACTGATTACACGGTTTCAGTATGGAGGTTGCATAACAAGTTTTTCTTATAATATAATCAGTTTATTGATGAGCATAACATTAGCATTTCCTTATGTAAAATTGGAATCGTTGAACTGCTTAATAAGTTGTGGTGAAGAAAGGTTAATGAAGTAGACCAATGTGTTGAAATTCTTAGAATGTCACAGTGATTGTCTTACAAACCCTATAGGCATTTTCCAGGTTTTTACTTTTTTTTCTGTGGTGATATTATTGCGCTTAGCTGGTTTAATGAACTTGATTAGACCGTATTGAGTTTTTGTCCTGGGTACTGCAGCACTCAGGCTCTAGATTTCATTGTTCCCAAAGTTTGTCGTGAAATCTCATTTTGAATCTCAAACTTTTCATCCTTGAAGTTTTTCTTAAGCATGTGACCTCTGAACAGTCATCCACCAATCACAAAGCAGTTGATCACATGGTACAGACATAATGACATCAGAAAAATGACTGTTTGCATGATGTTGGAGAGACATTACTTGCAGTGATTGACCTTTGGCAATATAGGTCTACTGGTTTAGTTGTTTCTTGCAGTGCAGATGTATGTATGTATGTATGTAATGCAGTGTTCTATTGTAGTATATCATGTATGTATAAACATGCTATGTAAACTGTATAGGGGAGACTTGAGCAAGTTACAAATTTTGCTTTGTATTTTTTTAAAGACTCGTGTGACATGTATGAATTCGATATTTTATGGAATTTGAAAATGTGAACTTTCATAATTACTTTGTATTTTTTTTTGGATCTCTGTTTTCAGACACATGCTTAAAATTTACTTTTTGCAGTCATGTAAACTGTAACAATCTAGCCCTGTATGGGGTAAGTTGTTACTTAGCCGGGGGTATGTTGTTACAGAATAAATATAACCTACTTCAAGCACACATTTTGAAATATGATTGAAGAAATGTTAAGACAATTTGTAGAATATTTTTATTTATTAGCATAGCATTTCAAATAGTTGATCCCATTTATTAACACTTCAACAGTCATACACCACTTCCAACGCTAAAGTTAACCAACACCACAGTTCCAACGTTAAAAGTAGTGGTATGTAACAACTGGTAACAACCTACCCGGGGCGACGATATTTTAGTTAAGTCTTTACTGATCCAAAACCATGGGTTGTAGAAAAGTGTTACGTGCACCAATTTAAAGGCAAATGTTGATCACATTTGTATAGTAAATAATACTACACGTGACTTGGTCCTTCTTGGTCAAATAAACCATTGAACAATTACACGAAAATTCACTTTAACCATTCAAAAACACAAAAACTTCACTTGCTTTTCACTTTACGATAAGTAACTGTATAGTTTCCCACCCTGTTTAACTTATGACCACTGACGGGGAACGTTAACGTAGAACGTTATATATACCCATAATAGATGTTGAAATAACTTTGTTCACCTCTAGTGGCAATGGCCCGGGTTGGCCTCCCACTCGTGTCATGTGGATTCAGTTCGGTGTCTGACACCACGGGGGCAGGTTTTCTAGGAGTTCTCCCGTTTTCTCCTGCATCATAAAACCCTGTTTCATGTTTATCGTCTTCATCTCATCGTCATTTCTGTATTTCTAATTTCAATAAAGTCTGAGGGCCAAATGACATACTGTAGCTGTAAAACCAGTCGGTGCCCTCGTTAAACTCCAAGTACCTGCTTGAAATAACTCCAATGTAACAAGTTATTCAAAGTAACAACGTACCCCAGCTTTCTCTACACTATGGATACGATTTGCAGAAAGCTTTATTTTGGGACCACTAAGTTAGTGTACTGTAGAGATAAGAACAAAATAAGACCTGTTGAACAAACTTTAGACTAGTTTAAGAGCCAGATTGAGTTAGCCACTTATAAATTGATTTTATGTGTATTAATATGCTGCAAGTGCTTAAATCTGTTCGGTATATATAAATTCTGTATTTTAATCTCGTACGGCAATTTGTACGACTTGTAATCTTTACAAGTCGAGATATCTTTGATATTTTGTTGGCTTTTTTTTTTAATGGAAATTTTACTATGATTGGTATCACATCAAAGTCAAGTTTGCACTGTTTTTTAGAAACCCTAAAAGTAAAACTGAGTCTGGGTATATACCTTTTAGTTTGTACTATGAGGAAGAACAATATACTGTACATTAACTATATTATTGCAACTTTCTTAATGGGAGATTATTTTATGTCAGAATTGTTGGATTTTATGTCATTTATGCAGATGACTATAGTTAACCATCCGTGTGTGGTTAACAGGATAAATGTTTCCTGGCGTTACATCCTACTTAATCTTAAGTTGTTGCACGAAATCTTTGCTCTAAAACTGTAACTGAAGTTGTAACACGTTTTTTTTTTGCATGAATTTTAAACTTGTTTACAACTACGTTCAATTTTGTTGAAAGCTAGTATTGATTGCTTTAAATAAGCTTTCTTTATGAACAACAACTTCCGTATTAAAAAAGATGCAGCAAAAAAGTAAATGGGTTTATCAACTTCAAACATCCAATTCAACTATATCCTGGAAAACGCTCCATCTCTCTTAATGATTTGCTTTCACCAAAATGCTAATCACTCAAAGTGCATCTTGTGAGCGAGATTCTATAATTTGTTGAAAGAAGCTACTGTTTTAACTTTCCGAAATGTTGCACTACTTTTTTTCCCTGATTTAAATCATTCTTCAAATACACATACTGATAGCACGTTTTTGTGTTTGCCTGTTGATATATGCCAACTTGGCTACTATGAAGTTGGTTCAGAATCTTAGATTGTAGTTGTGATTGGAAAATCACTTGTACTATTTGTATTATAATTTTCTGCAGTACTAACATTGCAACACTATTACACATCATTAGTGTAATAATATAGCTTCAACTTATTAAGTCATTATTAGAATTACTTTTTGTTTGTTTGTTATTTTTGGAATCGTTTAGATATAAGAATGATGCCTTTGTGTGTTTAAAACAAAAGTTATAAAAGTATTTAAACATTTCACGAAGAGCTTCACGAATGATTGATATGTTGTTTTACTTTTGGTTGTTTTTTTTTTTTGTTTTTTTTTTTGGTATTTGTTAAAATGGTTTTTTTTATATACATGTCACCAGCAAAATGTATAGAATCCAAGCATTCTATAGAATGTTTAGCCTTTTTAGGTAAAGTATGAAATAAAATCGTTCATATACAACTATTTAAGTTAAGATTAGTTTAGTAAGTTACCGACATGTTCTATAAAAAACCAAAAACAAAAGCTTAAATTCAGGCCTAAATTTTTTGCATATAACTATCGCATTGTTAATTTCGTACATTGCTGGTATCATAACATACATACATTATTACCATTGCACTGGTAACGCTAACACTGTCACCATTATAGTGTTGAATCTACCTACATGCACTTTGATTTGAGATATGAGTTTGATAACAGAGTTGCTTCTGTTTGATGTGTTCGAGTTATAAAAACTCAAGTTGTGTTTAAGACCCAAGAGCTAGTTTTGCATCTTTGATCAAGAAGGAGCGTTGACTCTCAGAACGTTCATATTTTTCCAAAGAACTGGTTGGTAATGTCTGAAATTTTGTAAAAAAAAAAAAAAAAAAAATTTATTTCAGAGTGTAGAGTACTATTGTTTTATATTATCAGTACTCATTGTCATGTGTTTTATTTCCCATATATAATTGAAAAGCAAACATGTTTTATGAATTTTTTTCCGGTTTATTGACAATGGGTAGGGGGGCACGTGTGTAAATTTTCTGTTGATTTTTCCTTTAGTGATTTTGATGAATGGACAAAATGTTTAAAAGAGATTTGCAGACACGTTCAATTAATTTAATTTTTTTTCTCGTTATTGTTTTGATGTTTCTTATGAACTAGTGTTTGATTTTAATATATTGTATTTGGCACTGTTTCAGGATGACAGTGACTTTGATGTGAAGCGTGATATTTTAGAAGGAATGACTCAAGCCACTAGCTGTGCTTCAAGACAGCCTCCATCTATCTCGGAGCCTGTTACAGCAGCAACAGCACCTACAGTGCCAAGTCGGACTTCATCCGAGCCTCATGATGTAAGTTTTATTCCTTATTTATGTATAAAAAAAATATTTTACTTTTTTAAAAAATAAATAATAATTTAGTTCTTTTTTTTTAGTTCAAAGTTTTTTTTCTTTTTAAAAAAAAAACAAATTTAATTGAGTATTTTTTTTCTTTTGATTTTGCAACTCACGCTTTCACTCGTGCTATATTTTACAGTCGATTAACATCAAATGCTCAAAATGAGAACAAACTCATAAAATGATTTTTAGAACAGCTGATGATGAAATTGATGATCACATACAAGTACATTGTAATAGTAATTGTATTAAATTTTGAAAGAAAATAGTAAGAGATGACGTAATTTATCGCTTACAAGTTGTGCATACCTGTAGTAGAATATAGTTATATAATCGGTATATGATTTAATTTTTTAATCCAATATCGTTATATAATCCAATTTTTAAATAAAATAGTATATAATCCAATTTTTTAATCAAATAGTATATAATCCAATTTTTTAATCAAATAGTATATAATCCAGTTTTTATTATAATGTTGGTACTGCAAGTAATTTTACAGGGTATACTATATGTAAAAAGGGATATTAGGAATTATGTAGAATTTTAATATAATTTTGAAATTTGTACACTTTCAATATCAGGGTGCAAGAGAAAATTTTATTATTTGCTAGTATTGAAAAATTGACTAATGATCGTGAATTGAAGAGTTTATCTTCACTTTTGATCATTTTTTAGATGATAGATATGATCACTTTTGATCATCTGTGCATGGCTGATTCCAAATGTTTCGTTTTCCAAACTTATTATTTTCTACTGAAAAGCACTCTCAAGAACCACGTTTATAAGCAAAGTCTATGGTCGAATAAATTTTGAAAACCTGTGTTTCAAAAAATTCCTGAAAAACTGTGTTTTATGGATTTAAGGCGTTTTGGAAATAAGCTTTTTAATTGTAGTCATGAAATATTTGTGTAATGTAGTCATGAAATACACACACACGTTAGTTAGTACTGTCATTTGTATCTGGTTATATCTTCATCTGATTTAAGATAACAGTTTATTCTGATAACTATTTTCACTTTTTATGATAATACACGTTCATACATATAATCTCCACACAGATGTGGTTGGTGAATGTGATTTTCATCACTTTTTTTTTTATAACAGTGTTAATCATGAAAAGATTTTGCGTTGGTGTCTGGAAAGCTGTATTATTCATCAACACCTATTCAAAATGTTACTCAAAATCCGAACATGGTGTGGGTGCATATTGAACACAGGTTTCCTTTTTTTATCTGTTATTCGAAATCTGAATGTTATTCAAGAATCATCTGATCATAGTGTGGGTGTATATTGAACACAAGATTCCTCTTCACCTGATATCAGGATGGTGAAAAAAAAGTGTGGAGTATGATTGGTTTTTGTGTAAATTGATAGTATACTAAATGATTCAGAAAGTAACTTGTCCTTATTATATGGATTCACTGTTGCTTGTCATCCAGTAGTTTCGCGTTATTGATGTTCAGTTTTTGATAACCATAATAGTGGTTTGATACAGTGATAATACTGACGATTCGATTTTGATAGTGATTATATGATGCTGTCACTTCATCATTATAATCATTGTATCATAATGTACCATGCTGGGCTGGTATTGACTCCCTACAAAGTTTCCGATAGCTTGTTTTTAAACAACAGCTCATTTGTTTTTATTTCGCCGTGAGGTGATTTGTCAACTACGTATATTTTAAAATTTTGATTAATTATGTTTGATTCAATTTTTGCTTTGTTGATTAATGAGTTTATTTTTAAAAAAACAAACAAAGGAATTTGAAAGCGGACCAATCATTTTTTTTATTTCTTATTAGTTTAGGTTGAATTTGGTTATTTTGTATACAGGTTATTCCTAAAGTCATCTTATTTGGTGAATTTCAATAATTTTTTTAAGGACATTATGATACACATACATTTATACGTAATAGATATTCACGTCATGCTTCGACTTTCCAGTGTATTAATTTAAAAATGACCTCTGAAATGCTTTTATAGTATGCATTGTGCAATGCAGCTGACTGGTTTGAGATTTGTAAATACTGATTGTGCATAATGTTAGTAGACTGTAATAAAGTTTGAGCAATGTACATATATGGAGAGCAACATAGTGATAAGCCACACTTTTTTTACAAAAAATGACATTTTTATATCAAACAGTTGCTCAGTACTGTTTCTAGCTACAGTAGTTACTTTACTGCTTTTGGATTTTCCAGCAAATGGCAGCTTAAATAATATAGAAAATTACCTTGTTGGAATGCTGTGGAGTTTTTCATCAAAACAATAGTTCTACTGAAAAATTTGAAAAGTGGCTTGTCACTATGTTGTCCAGAGCTCTTCATGTGTTATAAATTCGTTCGATTATTTTGTTTTTGTTTTTGTTTTATGTATAAGATTATACATATCATTTTTGTTATTAAAACATTTATTTGACAGATGCCTTATTTTGTCAAATAGGCAGTGAATGTTAGGGACACCCTGTAAATAAAATATTGCTTCTAGATTTGATGCGAGTCTGCATCTGAAGAGTCATCACAATTATATCCAACAAATATAATATTTATCCATCTGTGAAACTAATCAAGTATTGTTGGCCAATCAGAATTTCCTCATGTTTAGAAAATCATTTTGAATTTCCAGCTGGTGGTAATGGTAGTTTATGTTTGCAATGTATTTTATATATTATATTTATTTTATTTTATGCATAATTCTCAGTATGTTATGTTTGCTTCTAAAGCATTGGAATGAATTGAGAAATATGACCCGGAACATGAATCCAAGTTACTGGAGGATAATTTTTATGAGCATGCAAAATAAGTGGTTAATATAGAATCTGATTTCATTTATTTCTTATTCAACCTGGTATTGATGAAGTCTCAGTCTGAGAATTGTAGTGACAACGTAAGTGTGATTTTTTTAAACTAAACTCACTGTAGGTTTCAGCGTTTATTAGGCTTATCAGGATTCATTGGGGGTTTTTCACTCTTCATTAGGCTTACAGGTTTATCCAAAAATTTTACTTCCCCAAAATTTATGTTCAGACACTAAAAAAGTCCTTGATGTATGCAATTTCACTAATATGAGATACTATACTCGTTATAGATTAGAAAATTTTGTCATTAACTTAGGTGATCCTTGGACAAACATATCAGATATGTTGGCTTAAGCGACTGAAGAGAGTCACTTCATAGGTATTTCAATTTATTCGAGGTTTGCTTGCGCAAAACGTAACCTTCTAATAAGTCGAGGACCTGCTGTTGTCCTGTCCTGTATCATTGGTTGAAATGTCATAAACCTGTTTTTTCCAGGTTATAAGTTTTATTGGACTATAATAATGGTAATTCATTATTGTTGAACCATCCCAAACACTTGCATAATTATCTCACCGAACGTCATTCGTTAAGGTGCTGTTGTCGAACATGGTTTGCTTTTAACTACCAATACTAAAGCAAAATACTAATCTTCTGGACATAAAATCCAGAAATTTTCAAGTTGGAGTGGTTATCACCCACATTGGTTAACTTGTATACATCCTAAGTTTTGTTTCAGTATAATTGATTTGAAGAGAGGAAAATAACACTTGAGTACTTTCCCTCATTGCATCATTAGGAAGGTACAAAATTTCCTGTCAACAGAAGAAGTCAGCATTGTCCATTGATTATACCCTTTCAAAAGCAATGCCAGTTGTTAGTTTCAGCCATTTTGATGTTAATTTTTCCTACTGGAAAACTGTGATATACATGTAGCCGATTTCTGTTGTTTCGAATAGGTAGGATTTTTTTAAAGTAGCTATACAAGATATTCTTATAAGTTAGATATAGTCATTGCTTTGTAAAATTTAATTTTCTTTTAATGTCTATATGTCTAAGTATGTAGTCCAATCAGCGTACTGTATGCAAACATGAAGATAAGGAAATTTGTAGATTTAGTTACGCTTTCGTTTGTATTGTGTGTTTACATGATGGATGATTTTTCTATACTGTACAGTACAATGTATAGTTTATCGATTGTCTGATGCTTTTCAGTGAACAATTTTTCAACAAAAGAATATGCTCAGCAAATGAGCATATGTTTGAAAATAATGGAATTCTGTAATGAACAGTCATATAATTATAAACTTAAAAAAATTTAAGAGCTTTCTTAAAAATTTAAGTACAGTCTTAGATTTTTGTAAATCTTGGTTTAGAATAGAACAAGTAAAAAAAAATTCTTTTATTGTTTTTAATGTTCTAACGATTAATGGAAATAACTTCACTCTGTACCATCTTCACATGTGGTGGTGAAGTACTAAAAATGACTTTGGTTTATTTGTAAAAGATTTCAGCTGTGGAGATGCCAAAAAGGAAGAAAAAACTTATTTAGCATTCAAAAACCCTTTCTAAATCGTGGACAGCTGTTAATCATAACATTAATTATATTACCTGCCAGTATTTACAGTACTTTGCATTTTATTGATACCATATTGTTCCATATCAAACATAAAACTTATTTTATTTTTCTCATGTGTATTTTATCAAGTTTGTTTGGTAGTTCTTTTTGTATTCATGTACTAATATCATAAATTGAAAAAAAACGAAGATTCCAAGTATTTATTTTTGCTCAATTTTTGTTTTTATTTCAGCACAAACTTAGAAGACGCACAGTCGATGGTGGAAAGAGTCGTTTGCTGATGCCTGAATTGATGGAAAATTCAGAGACCGAGTCTGCTAAAAACAGTGGTGGAAGTATGGAGTCTGAAGCAGAGCCACCAGCAGCACCAGCAGTTGAAGAAAAAACAATAGTGCCTCCACCAGCAAGTGGAGATGGGCCTTTCCCTAGTCTTCCTGATTCTTTCTTAAAGAAACTGGAATTACATCCTAGCAGCAAGGAACGGTAAGAAATACTGTTATTCATTTCTACATTTCAATTTATTTGGTGGAACAAGCTTTCGTCATCAAAAGTAGCCAAAAACAAAATACTTTGCAGTGTATTTCATGCTACTGGCATATCATTTGAGCATTTCTGATGATTACTTTACAGTGTATTTCATATATAAGTGCCACCGAGGCATTTCATTTGAGCATTCCTGAATGCTGATGATCATGGGTCTTCTTTTCTAGGCAGTCTAACTTATAATTTTGTCGATGTCTATTAATCAAATGAGTTAGACGAACTTCTTATTTCAGTTGTAAATGCAATACAAACTGTTAAATGTTATATTTGTGTGAAACACTGACATTAAAAATTAATTGCGAGTTCATGATATATGTATACTACAGTGAGCTGTTCAATTCCCAGTGAGCTGGGAATTGAACGTATACTACCATTTACAGGTGTTTATGGTAATATACTAATACTGTATCAGTGTACTAAAAATTGCATAAACTGAGAAATGCAAAAATTGGAATAAATCGAATCGATACTTGCAGAAATCGAAAATGAAATTATTCAAAACTCGCATAAATCGAAAAGCGAATTCTCAAAGATCGCATAAATCTAAATTCGTACAAAACGAAACTGTATGAAGCGTATTTTTCTTTTTAAAAAGCATTTTTAATGTACTTATTTTATTCACTGGTTGAAGATTCGCGAAAATACAGGTATAAAATGCATACCATAATTATTTTTGTTTGAAAACAAAAAGATAAAGATTTTTGGAAAAATAATTATTTATACTGTTGACCTTACTTCTTATAACATATGATACATTTCTGAATATCTGCTTTAAATTGTTAACATAATCTGAATTAGATATTTATAAATAACTTAGCAGTTAGCCCAGTGTTTTTTAAAGTGTGATATCACTGATGGTATCTCGAGATGATTTTTTGTTTTTTAATGGTGCTCCACTGTCATGTTTATTATTAATATATAATGTTAAAAATGTGTTACAAAGACAAAGACAGATTCTAAGAAGGGTTTTAACAATAGTACACCTGGCCAGAGGGAGATGTGGACGTGTTACACAAAGCAAAAGATGCAAACGGATGTATGATGTGAATAACAGATGTCTGGGAAAATAACAGTATCAAACATCCTATCAGACTTGTTATAATTCTTATAGATATTCAAGCGATTTTTGAATATGACAAACATCCTTTGTTGAAAGAAAAGGAAGACTACAAAAAGTTTGACATTCTTGAAATGCTTATGGTGATGTTGCTCTTTATTCTCATTCCACATTCTATTTTTCATTTTAGGTTCCCAGTTTAAAATAAGCATTGTCTATCCTTAGGCTATGTAGAAAGCTTGCTCTACCTATTAAACACCATGACCATACTTCTTAAGCTGACAAAAATTGATGGAGATAGTTGGATCAAAAGTTGATGGTTCACATTGGAATTCAAATTTTGGTGTGCTTGTTTTTCATGTGAAAAAAAAAGCACTTTTTTTACCATGATTTCTAACACGTGATTAGAACAACACATGTTTAGTGTACTGTTTGGTTTTTTATGCAATAACATGGGCCTTTGTGGAATTTTGATTAAGTATATGTACATTAAGTTATGGAAGTTCTTCATGGTCTGAAAGCTCTATCAGTTCCCTTGCTGTTTATGTATTAGTAAAGTAGCTTCTCATTAATCAAATTTGTTAAGTACGTTATTTAACAATTTCGAACAAAAGGAAACAGTTTAAGTTTTGCAATCTCCTTTTTTTTTAAAAAAGCTACTTGTTTATTACCATCTTTTCGCAAATATAAAACACGTCTTAAACAAGATTTTACACAAGACGCTACTTAGCTGCATCTTGTATTCGTGAGTGTCTTATGTAAATTATAATAAACAACTAGGTACAATAAAAGGATTATCATTTATTATATTACAGGTGGAATATTAAAAAATGGTACTTTCTGTTATATGCCCAACCTGCTTTTAGCGCTACTTGTTGGTCACTTTGGCTACGTGTTTGGAGGGGAGGTAGTTTAGGGTAAGTTAGTTTAGGTTGATTTTTTTCTAACTTACCTCCCCCCCCCTCCAAATCCACAATCCAAGTAACCAACAAGTAGCACCAAAAGCAGGTTGGGCATATAACAAAAAAGTACCAAACAATATATGAATAAGTATTATTTGGGGGATTCAATATCCTTCAGTGTCTTTATTACAAAACACTATATTAGAGCTGATCACAGCTTAAGATTCATTGTTCAGTAAAACGTTTCTTAGGTAGGTGTATCTCATGTGTTTTTTAATCAGGTGCGTCCTATATAACTCATGTTTTTTACTCAAACACTTAAAAGTCGCCTTTCATATTCAGGAAAATACGGTGACTTATGTATTAATTAAATCATATAAAATTATGAGTGATAAGCCTATATTAATTATGTATGGTATCAGAACACATGTTTACATCATATCGTTATGGTTTTCGTTTAATGGTTTGCTACTTTCGAATAGTACTTTGGATCTGAATACGGTACTGTACTATTAAAAGACGGTTCCATTTCTGGAAACTGATCAAGGGGCTGCAGGTTGGAGAAATCTTTTCAGAGCATTGGTACAATATCACATGTGATGGAATTTATGCGATTTGCAGTCTTGCGATCAATACTTTGAAACATCCGCACTTTTCTTCAAGTTAAAAACAGGAAACAGTTTATGCTTCCCATGAGCTATCCAAGTAAAGGACTTTCAAGTTTTCATCAACAGAAGACGTGTTTTGTTATTGGGAGGCTTCGTTGTTCCACATGAAATTTTGTCTGCAGTCCAATCAATAACTTTGTTCTCAGCATTCGAGAAATGGAACATTAGTTTGTCCGTATATCTAAAACAGTTGTTTTGCTTGTAAATTTTTAGTTTTAATCGAGTGTTTTTGTTGAAAATAGAAATTGAAAAGATTTTTTTTAGAAAAGTACTTGAAGTACTTGTACTTCAAGTTTTTGTTCAGTAGAGACGTTGCCAACTGATAAGTTGGTTACACAAAAAATCGATTGCAGCTGTTTTGCAGTGGATAGAAAACTACCGTAGTAGTGGTGGTGGTAGCAGTACAGAAAAATTCCGATAAGGAACTTTTGTATGTGACAAGAAGGTGAATGTAGAGTACATATAGCTTGTATGTAACAAGTGGAATTTAGGGTTTTTGGTAACATCAAAGACAAGACTAAGGAAACGGCTTTTTGCTGGTTACCGTTAACAGCTCTTCATCAAAATTGTCTTCTTTTCTCTACTTGGCAAGTTGAAGGTGTTGTGCATGGCTCATTTGAAGTCTGTTTACGATGTTGTAAAAGTTTTGAAAGGAAGGTAAGAAAATGTACAATTTTACAGTGAATCTTGCTTATGTTTATAGCTACAAGAAAAATTGTGTAAATTTGGTCATCATTTAAAAATCAAAAGTTGATAATTATGGACAGTGTCTTACTGTAATTGTGAAACTACTTTAACTAGCTAGTGTGTAAGGTATCCATTCATCAGTTTGAAAATTTGAAAACGTCCAAAAATATACAGTACAGTATATAGTACTACTATCTTACTAGTTTATAGTAATATAAGTAAATATAGCAGTAATATAGTAATATATTAGTAATATAGATAACATTTAATACAAGTGTCATTTTGATGGAGATGTGTGGTTAAGAATAATCCAATGGTCTGGAAAAACACTTGATATGGTGATTACCAATTAGAGATGCTCAAATGGAATGTATTTTTGTTTGCAATATGTGGTGTTTTTACTATCTTTAAATTGAAATGTCTTGTGTAAAAGGGTTTTAAGTAGCATTTTTGTCAAAACTCAAAAGCATCTTCGAATGTGTTAGGTGCAATTCTACCTTTCGAACGCATAATTTTGAGATAAGCAGCAATATATGCAAAGCTATTAGTGCAAGAAGTGTGAAGTAGCCCATAGACAGCAAGGCAAGTTCAGATCTTTAAACGCATTTTCCTCAAAATTTTAAAAATGTTAAAACACCCTTTTACATCAGGTTCTTCAATTGTTTTGCTGAATTGGTGTATATCTGGTGGACGTACACGTGTACCAATGATGGCAAGACATTGAATTATTTTAGACTATATTTATTTATTTTTAAGTTTAAATTAGTAATCAATTATACTAGTTATTCATTGAAACAATTTCTTTACTGATGTACTGTTGTAGAGATGTCTTTAATTTTTAGACTAAATAGTTTACTGACTACTATAGTTCTCATTTCATCGATTAACTGTTTTTGTTTCCAATATTAGGTCAGACCCGTTAACAGATTCGGATGTTGAGGTATTTGTTCTCTAATGGTCTCACATTCATTAATGTTGTTTTTTTTTAATGAGTTTTTTTATGTATGCTCTGGAATCGTTTCTTTACAGATAAAGTTTAACAGTTTGTGTTTAGCGTTCAAAACAGATCGCTTCACTCTGACAAATCGTCTGGAACTTCATCAGCGGCAGAGGGATCTTGCTGAAAAGAATGTTGATGACGAGATTGTTGCTTTAAAGGAGAATCTTAATGTAAGTTTAGGTTTCAAACGAGTTTTTGTTGTAGTTCGATACCGGCACACTAACATATTGCACAATTTTAAAGGTTTTAAGTCAGATTTGCTCAGATGAAGAAACGAGAAAGCTCGTGAAGAATTTGCACCATCATTTGGAAGTGCTTAATCAGAGCACTGCTCGTATGTCTAGCAGAGCTGAAGTTTACGGTGCAGTTCAACAAGTGAGCTATGATGTTCATTAACCATGAATCACATTCATTTAGTTTTCTTTATTTATTTACACACTTATGATGTGTTTTTTTAGGAGGAACGAACAAATAGAGCGATTGAAGTTATGCTAACTTATGTTGACAATTTGAAACGATGCCATGACAAAAGCAGCCAGGAGTTAGAGGATGTAAAGTAAGTACTTTTGAGGGTGCTATCCTCTTTTTTTTTTTTGTGACTTTTTATGACAGTTATCAATCAGTCAATTTTATGTACTACTTATACTTTTGTGTTGTTAAATTAATTTTACAAATTGGTGAAGTTTTGTTTTTACATTTATGACTTATGAATCCAGAAAGTTAAGATTAGATGTTTCTGTCATTTATTGTGCTTTATTTATCATAGGCGAATTTTGGCTGAAAACAATTTATTAAATGAAGAAACTAGTGAAGCTGATGAAGGTCGTCGCACAGTTAGAACATACTCAATGTCTGCCGTTGGAGTAGGAAAACCCGTAAGTAACCATTCCTAATTGTTGGCTAATATAGTTATACCAAGTTAATATAGTAATACCTAGTAAATATAAGTAGGCAATACCAAGTTAATAAAAGTAATGCTGAGTTAGAACTAACTATAACTATATTTTAGACCAGTGGTTCAGTCTGTGGTATCACTGGTGGTACATTATGCTGTTCTAAGTGGTACACAATACCAGTACTGTAGGCCTATATCAAAAATAAATTTTTTAACAAAATTTATTCATCTACCATAAGGATACTAATAAACTCCAAGCAACTATACTATACATTTTTACTATACTATTTTTACTTATGCTAATGCATTATTTTTTTCAATGCCGCAATTGTAAAGGCTCTTTTGTAACTTAGGCAAAATTCCATACATTCTTTTATTAAAATTAAAGTGGAAATCAGGAATTTCTCCACGACTCCATTCAAGGTCCAAGGTTTAGCAAGGGAGCTTGTTTTGAAACATTTCTGAGGAAAATGGGCTAAAAATTTGTTTCAGACACAAGCTGTTGCTGTGTGAAATGGTCTGTAAACAAAGGTGGTCACTCACTGATTTTAGTTGGTAGTGAAACCAAATTATAGCATATTTTAGATATTTCACCATGCAATATTGGTACAACTTCACTAATTCAGAAAACTTGGAACCACAAATTTGCCGAATTAGCTGATTTTCCGAACCAGTGTAGCTTGGGGAAAAAATGGCAAATTAAACGGTAAATTTAAAAAAAGATTTAAACTATACTCTATAGAGTATTCACTGTTACTTTTACTGTAAATATAACAATTGAAGAGCTTATTTCCAAAACGTCTTAAATCTAGAAAATATTTTTTTTTCTGGAAACAGGTTTTTTCATTCATTCGATCATAGATTTTGAATATAAACATGGTTTTTGAGAGTGCTTTTCAGGAGGAAATAATAAGTTTTGAGTCTTGAAAATGACATTTTCGGAATTAGTGATGAACAGATAGTTATTAGACCTTTTTAACTAAAAATTGATTAAAATGAAAATAAAACGTTTTAGAAATAAGCTATTCAAGTATTCACCGTAAATTGAAAAATTATGAACCAAAGTATTTACTGTAATTTCCAATTGCCGAATCATCGAGCTGGTGCTGAATTAGTGAATTCTGGATCAGTGAGGTGCAACCTGTTCATGACTTTATCATATTTTTCAAAAGGTTGGGAACCCGAACCCCTGAACTAGACTACACTTGTGCACATTGCGATCAATTGTAGTGCAAGCTCAAGCTTCATAACTTTACATGCTAATGACTATGCGATATAATTGATTTTGTTTTAGGTGGAGAATATTCTAATTTTACAATTAATTTATTTTTATTTAAATTTGTTTTTATTTTATGATTTTTTTTATGTTTGTTTTTAGAATTCACGTAGAAGGGCTAGCATTGCAGCCCTCCCTCGTTCTGCAGACAGATTGGTAAGCCCATTGCTAACAAAACTAATGATGAACGTATGTTTTCTTTTATTTTATGCTCACATTAGAAAAATAGGAAACATGTTAATCAAGGTTATGAAAAGTGATAGGTATGTATGTACTGTATTCTATTCCCTTGCAGTGAAACTTGTTTCTCGTATTAGCATTCTTGTTCCTTTATATTGATGTTTGTCGGTTCTTCCATTTGTTCTGTTGGCTTGCTAAATGTTGTAATTATGGTAATTGGATTTTCTATGTGTTAGTTAACTATACACTGTAATTAATTAGCCTTGAAACTTAAAGGTTAATTTATTTTCTTGCTTAAAATTATAGTTTTGCTTCCATTGGTGTTAAATTAGATTATCAAAATCTTCTTGCGGGATGGATTATAGAAGTTTCTTGGTGCTACATAATCTTACATTTTTATCTCATTTTATTTTAAGTTTGAAACTATTTTTTTTTAATAGTTTTAAAAATTGTTAAATGCTTCACTGTACTAGTTCTACGTTTATGCTGATTTTTTCCTGATCTTTCACTATGCTAATTGTGTCTCTTGTGCTGAGGAATAGAGATAATATCACTTTTTGTATCGCTCTTATCTTATTTGGAAGAGATAAGGATATCTGCTAAAAAAATACAACAAAAACACTGCTACATCAAAATTGTGAAATCTTAAGTATTTCATTGTGAAATACAGTTGCATTATAAAAACAACAAGACTCACATTGGTCTACTGTTCCCTTTTTATTAAAATACAGGGTGTGAGGTGTCCACAATGAGATTAACATTTTAATCATATACGGTTTGAAGGTAAATAAGTAAATAGAGTAATTATGGAAATGGTGGGGAATCTATCTGAGTTTCATAATAATAAATATGACTTCAATGCACCTCCACATTGGTAGGACAAAGAAGGTCTATAGGCTGTAGTCTATATACACACCATGCACCATGTGTTCTGCAACATTCCCCTATGTGACCTTCATTTGTTTCTGCATGCTACCACTCAACTTGTGCTTGGTCGCTTGGAGTTGCCATTTTGGAAAGCGAATGACTGCAGCGCCACTGCGGCTCTGACACGCACTACAAAATTCCCACATAATTTTTGGGATTTTTATTTTTTGTTTCATCAATCATGCATCACGTTTGTATAACCTGATAAAAAAATATAATGCAGTTTATAATTCTTCAAATCTCATTATGGGCATCGTATAAATGCGTTAAAACAGCTTGAAAATTACCAGGAGCAAAATCATTACACCTTTTCATGTTGTAATGATTGGAGAATATAGTGTTTAAACTTATACTAACTCGAATTGCTTTACAGGATGGAAAAACCAAATTTGCTACATTTGTAGCAAATGCAGCCTCCCGTAATTCGATGTGCAACATTGATACTCGACGATGTTCCCAGGTCTATAGTTTCCATCCTCTTATAACCCACGATGATCCTACTCCTCCAGAAAAGTCACGGACAAGATCAACCGATGACCAGCAAATAAATTGGTAAGAATTTTGCATGTTATTGTGATAGATAGTGTCAAGCTCACGGTTTCTAGTTGGACAAGATCACAAATGTTCCTATTTATTTTTAAAAACAAAAATTACAGCAACAGAACTGAGCAGAACAACAATGAGAATTTGTGCGATGCCAACGAATCGTCGCTGACACCTCCATCGTCGGATGTTAACTGCAACAAGTTGCAGGACATGGCTGACAAATCAACCGTAAACGATTCTGTTGTATCTGATAGTAAAAATGCTGTTCCACCTTCAAGAACGGGCAGTTCCTCAGTCGAAGTGAAAACCAATTGTAACTGGTGCGCATCGCTTCTTGATTTTTTTTTTTGTTATTTGATTATTTTTTCAACTTTTGGTAAATGGATATTTTTTTTTCCAATTTTAAATTAGGTATCCAGATGGTCGAATGGACAGTTCTTGCAGCACACCTAATAAAGAGCCTTTTAACACGTTCAATTTGCTCCAAGAAGCTCAACAAGCTTATCTTACTGATCAGTCTGACCAGGATGAAGACGACGACGAACAGGAGAGGACTGGTGTTTTACCAACAAGAAGAACTAAAACAACACCAGAGTAAGTAGTTAACCTTTGTTTTGTTTATTTGAAACTAGTAGCTAGCTCGTGCTATAGCACGTGAGGATAGTTTTTCTCTTTGTTTACACTCACTTTATGGTTTTTCTTGTGTGCCAAGTACGTTTTTGCTTATTGTCAATGGAAACATTCTTTCATGGACAGATAGAGAGAGAAGGGGAGGCACTTGATTTTTATATAGTTTAATTAGTATTACAAGTGTAGTCAACTATAATATTTTATATTAGGCTGTGTGGACTATGTCATATGGAGAATTTTAGCGTGACCTGAGAGAAAAAACAATGTTGCAGCATTCTGACTAGAATTCACAAGTTACATTCAAATAATTGAGAAGTTGAGTGAAAAAACGGCATAAATCCACTTACGTCATTATTTCTTAAAATACATATAGTGTTAGGCCAGTCTATGACATAGACATTGGGTTGCATATAATTATGGACGAGCGAAGCCAGTCCATCTTCAATTCTAATGGTACCAAAATCGGCATTTCTCTAATTTTTGTCCTTCCTTTTACGCGAAAACTACAATAGGCAGGAACATGGAAATTTTACACACTTACGTAGAATTACACGTAGATTGGCCGAATCACAATATTTTTTTTTTTTTAATAAATTCGAAAACAAATTATAAAAAAAAGGTTTTAGGGGTTGTGCTAGGACACCCCATTTGGTGTGTTTTGTTAATGAGGAGTGGATAATGTTTTCTTTTACAACATGAATTTAATGTTGTTATAATGTTGAAATAGTCATCACAATGTGATTTGAATTTATTTTTTTGTTTTATTTTGTCCATTTTTTTGATTTTGCCAATTTTTTGTTGAAGACTTCGTTTTCAACTTCATGTTATGAACGTTTCATTGTGATGTAATGTGGTTCAGTTTTGTCATGATTGTGATGGCCATTGGGAGCAATGGGTATTAACTGTGCCAGTTAACGTGGTGTTTCTTTTTGGTTTTTCAGCCACTCTGCCTCCCGCATACCAGTCACGTTCACGTTTGTTCTGAAAAGGTGGATCAAATACAGCGACTACTGGCAGAACTCTTTTCGTTACGGTTTCTGTGCATTTTTGTTTTTGGCTGCACTCTGCATTCTTCTACTTACTTTTATGCCTCCATCCACTTCTGCTTACGAGTGCGAACCAAGAACTTGGTATTCCGTAGAAGAATGGCTGCAATCGCAATTACGTTTAAAACACACGCTCAGACCACCAACTTGAAACTGATTTGCTGTTGTTACTGCCTTAAAAGTTAGTATATATACATATATATATATATAATTTATAATTTTTAAAATAAACCGAATTTTTTAGTTGTTCTTTTTTTACCAGGGCTGTTTTAAAAATACAAAACAGAAGTGTTAAGAGGTTTTATTTGCAGTTTAACCAAACCAATGCATCATTGCGTTTGGCAAGTTGCTTACAGTTAGCTATGTGCAGCTGCACATGCCTTGTATAAATAAGAAATGATAAACAAATAAGTGTTAATGGATGGATGTTTGAGGTAGTCTATATTTATTTGTATAGGCTGAGAACAACAGCAATGTTTTGAAAGTGCATGGCCTTTTCTTTTGGAAACAGAACTTTTTCTCGGGCTTCATCAGCGTCATGTTGCTGTGCAATAACAGATGATTTACATCTTTAAACATCACTACACTGCAGATTTATAAACCATACTGCAGACGTGGTGTAATTTTTATTTTTGCTCTCAGAGATGAAATTATAAAACTCACCTCAATATTGACAGTGTTAATCACCAGTACTAGTCATTCTTTAAATCACAATTTTGCAGAAATTGAAAAACTATGAAAAGAAAACATCGTTACGTACTCAATTTTGTGCCAAATTAATGATCTCTTTAAGATATCCCTTCCCCTACAAGTGTGTGATTGTATATATTAGTGGTCACATAAGTTATGTAAACTCTTTAACTATTAAGCAATGGGAAAACAAAGCACATTCTTGTTCAAGTTTAAAACAATTTTATCGTCGGTTTAGAGTGCAAACCTGTTGACTCCATTTTGGCTCATTTTAAGATTAACATACCATTCGAAAAAGAAAACCAATTCAGCTCAATTTGACTTTTAAAATGTGTGATGGAAAAATCCTATATAATTCATGTATTTTTATTTACCTTTATGCCTCTCCTGTAAACTTGCTAAAATGTAATTGGCAGGTTTACACTTTAAGCCAATGTTATACTACTAGTCCTTTCGGGTGTTTAAAAGAAACTGAACGTAAAGCAAATGACTTTATACTCAGTTTTTGTTTAAAGATGGACTGCTTGGTGTTTACCATATTGTAAAGACAAAACATATCCGTAAAAAGTCATTTCTTTTTGTAACAAACAATGAAAACATGTTCATTTATTACTACAACTTACTTGCAACTTTTCATAACATAGGTATTATGTAAGAAAGGGTACAGATTTAACATAGTGTTGATGAAAAAGATTGATATTGTAAAGAAAACAAAAACACACACTAATTCAAGGAGAAAAAAAGTTACAACAAAATGGTACATGGTTACAAGGTTATGTACAACTAAAAACGAGTTAATATTTTTTTCATGGTATTGGTATAAAACTTTACTTTTTAAATCATAATACAACTTTAAAAAACTTCCAATAAAAAAGTAAGTAGAAAAAAAAGTCGTCTAAAAAATGTTCATCTAGTTTAAAAATTTGTCACGCTGCGACTCCTGTTCACTTTTTGTCCGATTGATCTTGATGATGATGTCGTTGGTTCCTTTGTTGTGTTGTCTTGTACCACTGTGGCAGCACCTTGTAGACATTTCGCAGCCGCTTGCAGTTGCCTAATAACGAAACGAAACGAAACGTATGGTTATACCCTGTTAATATACGAAGTACACAAGTGATAATTTAAAGTCTTTATCACATTACCATTCTTTAAAATCAAATTTATGTAATTTAAAAAGTGTTCAGGTGCACAGAAATCCCTATTATACCATAGCTCCATCAAACTCATGAATATCATTAATACGATGACCATATTTTTATTTACTAGAAAGGAACACACTAGTTGTAGTTAATCACTCAACACATTAAACATGCCAAGTGTGAAAATTACAACTGGTAATGATCACCGTTGGCTATCGCTAAGCTAGAACAATTCTAGTGGCATGTCTATACAAATTTTGCTGTTGTTACTTTACCTTGGGAAAGGTTATTTTATACATGAAGTACGACAAAAAATATTGTCACATTACTTAACAAAACCCCATTGGAATGAGAACCAGAAAGACCAATTTACAAACCTGGACTCAAAAGTGGCATTGATGCTTTTGCAATAAAGCAGTTGTGTTTTTGGGTGCACAACTACATTTGTCATTGTCATGTTCCATGTACTCATAATATATCCTGTTGCAACCATGTGATGCAGTGTTTGTTTAGCATAATGATTATTAGCTGTCAACATTCTTACAACAAATAGCCTGTAAACGTGAGTTTCGTTGTTTTTAGTAGTGGAACTACTACTGTACATTAATTCCGTGCATATAATAGTTACTTTTTATTGAGCCATTGGTTAACACTGGGATATTATAGGTAGGTAGGTACTTGGGGTTCAACGAGGGCACCGACTGGCTTTTACAGCTGTCATTTGGCCATCAGACTTTATTTAAATCAGAAATACAGAAATGATGATGAGATGAGGATGATAAA
>JAQIWH010000388.1:0-52477 GCA_034695005.1 Cryptops parisi | reverse complement strand
GTTGCAGGCCCTTCTGTCGATTTTCGGACACCCTGTATACATTTGCATATACACGGAGGTTACGTGTGTTGTGTCGGTATACTACGTTACATAGAATATTTACCACAAACTTTCATGTATCTGCTTTGGTAAATTCGCAACTATTCCAATTTACGAAGTATCAATATTGGGAAATCAATATTTTGTACCAGTTGAAAACGTAATTCCAGAAATGGAATTATTGCAAATGTTGATGCATTAAACTAAATTATACACATAGCCTACATTATAGCTACTGGAATATTACAAATTACTTTATACGATAATATTGTGTATTTGAAATTGTCAAAGTCGTTTTCTATATCGCTCGAAGCTGTATACTGTTTATATATTGAGTGTATATTTTCCATATATTCATGTAATATAATTAAAATATGCACTTTACATTGCGATACATAGTACTTGTATTGTATATTGATGAAATATATACATGTGCATGACAGATATGTACACCAATTTTAGTGTAATAAGAATTCCTTTTGTTTTATTTACCATTTACTATCAGTTTAGCAACAAAATCTTTAATTTCTTTGTTTTTCTAAAAAATCATAAATGTTAGAATATTTTATAAATTCACTGAAAACATTTTTGTAAGTCAGTATTTACCAAGATAATATTTTTAAAAAAATATTGTAAACAAAACATTATATACTGTAGTGAAATACGTTAGATGGGCGAGTTAATTTTAATTAGGTGTAGAAACACGTGGGTCAAACTTCTCTGAAATACGCTGCGGATATGCGATTCTAGACACAAAGTAATGATTTATGAATCAACAAACATGAAAAAAAAAAGACAAATACTAAAAGACGAAGAAACTTCATTATCCACATAATTATTAAATGAGTCGAGAAAGAATGTCTTTCGTTGGGAAGAACTTTTTGTTTGTTTCTTTCGATCAAATATTTATTACCAAACAGGTATCTTCCAAAATAAAAAACACTCGGTTGGTTGGCGGAACTAAATTTTCAATGAGATGTCATTGTTTTCCTTTTTCTTTTGCACGAGGTTTAAAACGTCACTCTTGTTAACGACATAAAGTGCAACTTCCAACTAGGTTCAAAAGCTTTAGAATTATGACTAAAGCTTTTGTTGTACATTAAAAATTTAAAATTTCACGTCCATCACTGGAGTTTTAAGTAACGCAAAGATGGCACTAATGTTAGTGTCACTGTCAAAATGGCAAATTTTAGCCAATTTTCACTACCGCAAACTAAGTTGAAAACTTTTAAAAAACATTATGGCGAAGTTCACTAAAATTTGATTAAAATTTTATTTTCTAAGCTACGCTAACCAACATCCCACAAGATGGCGTCTCAGTTTATTGTATGCGTTTTTGCCCCCTTTTCAAGTGTCAAACTCTAAACTAGCAATCGCAAGCCTAATAAATACTTAATTAGTTAATCTGATTAATTAATATATTTTTTTAATTCTTGTCAAGTTAGGAAGCGGTTGTCGGTGTACAGGGTGATGTATCGGACATATCGAAAAAGTAGTGTCGGAAGATTGGCTTTTGGTGGTGACAATTCAATTAGCATTGGAGTGCAACTTAGCAGAATAAACTTCCAGCAAGACCAGTTCTAATGTCATTAACCAACAACGACAGTGTCAATAGGGAAAGCCGTGAACCATGTGAATCAATCAACCGGACAATGTTTACAAATCCCAAGAATTAAGCTGACTACACTTAGACAAGAATTTTAAAAAAAAAATAATTTTTGGTCCAAACTTATTGATGATCTTCATTAAAAGTTCAGAAAACGCATCAATAAACACATTCAGGATATTTGCATTTTGTCACAAAATTGGGCATCAAACGTCTCGATGATTAGAATCCCGATGGAAATTTACTTTTTTTTGGCCTTCAGTTTATACAGTATAGTTCAAGTTTTAAAAAATAGGGAAGATATTTTGCAATATAAAAAAAATATTTAAGGGATAATGATAAATTGACACCATAACAAATCCAATTGGTTATCAATTTCGGGTAATAACAAAATTATAAAATGGGATTCACGATTCTCATGGTGACACCCAAGTTCTGTAGTTGGCATGCTCAATTAAGGGTGGGGGGGTCATGAAAAGAGGCTTTTTAGTGAGAAGAATAGAACCAATAGTATTGTAGAAAAATCGATGGTCAAGCCAAACTTCCAAAGTACACTATCTGTCGTGGACAGAGAAAACCTTTCGGAAAAAGAAGGACATTTTTCTCGAGGTTTTGTTCTCAACTTGGCCTGTGTTGTATTCGACAAAAATCGATGTTTGGACAAAACTCGGTACTTCTGTTCGTGACACAACATGTCCGCGGGAGTTCACTTCCACAACATTTGCTGTCCCCTTAATCGAAAACACCCCCCACAAAGTTCCATCGCCCATATTGAGTTAACGACAGAACAATTGAAACGCTGGAAATGAATAGTTCTATCATGATATACCTCCTTAAGAAGGTCTGTGGAAGTCCATTGAAGACATTTCAAGAAGAACGCCGCAAAGACTTAAAAAAAAATAGTGTTTTCATTCAAAAAAGATTAAATAAGAAATTCATATACTGGATTGCAAAATTTCATAAAATTTTTACAAAAATTCGATTTACGAAAAGTACTCCATACGAATTAGTCCCAAAGAAATCGGCAATTTCCAAAAAGGTCTTTCTACAGTAAAAAAATCGCCGAATTGCTATAAACGTTAGAGAAATTGGTATTTGGATTGTAGAACACTCTGTACCTAAAATATGATGGGAGAAAAGCGAGTGTTTGTAGATAAATATCGATTGTTTTGCAAAACTGCTAGTCGTTAAAAGTGCAAGGGAAAATAGATCCATCAGCATTTCTGCTTTGTCACATGTCGTGCAATCACCGGAAGCACACTAGGTGGCAACTTAAAACTCAACCTTTTATTACCAAAAAAAAAAATTAACCTCAATAAAATGAACACTTCACTTATATATATATCACCGCTAAAAACGACGCAAAAAATCAACACGTTTCGATTTATTTTTTGTGTTTTCGAATTCCATTTTTTTTGGATGATGTTTTGTCATTTCTGTTTGTTTTTCTTCTTAAACGTTTAATTTCGATCTTCTCTCAGTTTTATTTTTTAACCACCTTCTTTTATATATATATATATATATTTTTTTTTTATTAAAAAAATATATTGTTTTATATCTGCCTTTTTTTTTACAGAGGTACCTTCATCGTTTTCTTCACGAGTCAATATTGTTCTAAATCCGTTATCTGTTTTCCGGATAAAAAATATCGATTTTTTTTCTCTCTTTTACGCAGTAAAAGTGGATATGGTCTTTTTTTTTAATCTCATCCCAGTCCCTGATAAATTGCTGGCACGTCAACTTTTTCATTTATTGCGTGTGTAAGGTATATACTGTATATGTGTATATTATATATATACTGGATATCTAAATATTCACTACAGAGTGCGTATGCACTTTCGTTTCGCTAGCGTCCATCAACTACAGAGTGTCCCAAGAAGCCGCACACTTCGAATGATTATAAAACCATATTTATTCAATTCAATTTTATTGGGGGTACCTACAACTTTGCCTACTTGAAATCCCACGCAGTGAAATACAGTGAAATTTTAGACACATGTTAACATTTGGGGCAACTATCGAATTATACGATATATGAATATCGTTGAATACATAGACGACCTTATTTTACTATTAACTCTTCTGCAAATTGATGTAGTGTGGTTGTCTCTCACAGCATTCAATTTCAACGCTTAAACAACCATATTGGACTTGTCTAACTTCCTGGAGCGAAATTTCAAGCAAAATTAGGATCCGATCACACATCCACAGTCCTAGACGTTGTGCCATCTCTCCCATTGGAAACACACATCAATTAGTGCGAGGGGCCATTTTCTCAATCACCTTGATGATGTCCTCCGTCCATTCACCCTTTAGTTTCCCTCTATCTATCTATCTATCTCGTTGCATGCCAAGCAAGTGAAACGCAAAATCAACGAAATCAAATTGGCGCATAAATCAAGCTGCGGACTCATCATCACGCTTCACGCCGAGCTGGAAATCGTTAATTTCTCCTCGCAGCTAAAGTCTCTTTCTTGACGCCATTAAAAATTTTATCAGCGGATACATTTTTGCTCGCTTTACACACACACACACACACACACACACGTTGCACAGTTTTAACGTATAGTCGTTTTAACGTATATGAAAAAAAAACACGTCAAAATATGTTAACGTCTAAATCTGTGTATTTTGACACACAAAAAAGGGGGTAATTGACAGAGAGGGTTATTAGAATAAAGTAAAAAAAAAAGAAGAAAGAAGTTATAAAATAAGAGAAAAAAAGGGATGTAAGGGGAAGAAGGAATTGGAAGTCGAACAGAAGCTTCCCACTGGTTAATTAACTGTTGAACAACGCATCAGCTTCCCTGGGTGCCAACAAGAAAGTTCCATAAATCAACCAACTCCGCCTCTTCTTGTGTGTGTTGGCGAAAACACGGTTTCGTACTCTTATAGATGATTACCAAAAAAAAAAATATGTATATATATTTATATATATAAAACAAAAACAAAGTAGATCATCAATTTTAGCCCTTTTTTTGTAATAATGTCTCGTTTTTATTTTTTGTGGAATTTAAGTTAAGGGTGATAATCTGTTTAGTTTGACCAAAAAAAAAAAAAAGAAAACAAAATTGAATGTTGTTTTGTGCAAAACGCTATGTAGATCACAAGATTCGGTTATTGGGTTTCAAGTATAAGTTAGAGTTTAAGTTACCTGAAGTATTAAAGTAGGCCTATACTTGAAGTTACAAGTTAGGTTTCAAGCATTTAATTTATAGGTTATGTTTTGAGTTTTGTGTTTCTATTATGCACAGTATATTGTAACATTTCGCGTTTAAGATTACGTTATAATTGAGGAGTTGGGTGGGAAAATGGCGTGAATCCACTTACGCCGTTATTCCATATATTGAATTGTTTTAGACCAGTCTATCTATAGCATTAAGACATTGGGGTTGCTTATAATTTGCAGTTTCGGACCAACGACGGCACATGCTGACCACGAAGCCGAGTCTGAATGACTTTTTCCGGGAAACATTAAGGTGCCCACCCGAGCTATCTCTGGCGATGGTCTTGCCAACCACAGAGTGTCGTTTCGCAACTTTTTGGAGCAAGAATAAGGAACGCCATTATTGTAAAACTGAAATTTTTTGTGATTTCTTCCTTTTTGTCACTTCACTTTCTAGTTGTTTCACTCGCTTGTTTCACTTATAAAACAATGAAAAAGAAACTGATCTTTGGAAAAACGGCGTCAATGCATTTATAAGTTAGCACGATAGTTGGAATAACGGCGTAATTACATTTTTAAATTAGCCTGTAACTGTCAACTAAAGTTGACAGATTTTTTGCAACACTTGTTCATTTTCTTTGTATAAATATATATATAGTGGACAAAATACTTTTGTTAATCTTAAAATTGAAGATGCCAGAAGTTTCTGTCCGTTTTCTCAAAACTACATTTTTGGAGTTACCCCGTTATTCCACTAAACTCCTCAATTTATTTATTAGTTTCAATAAGGATATCCAATTTTTGTTTTTTTGGTTTATGTTATTGCATTTTGTGTGTTGTTCAGGATATTCTGTTTCACATTATGCACTTTGTTCACGATGTATTTTTTAATCATATTTTACGTCTAATAGTTTACGCTTTTTGTCATACAAATTTTATGTTTCAACGGAATTCATTATTGTACGATTCTTGTATGTTACGAAAATATAGTTTCATACTTTCATAGAGGATTGTGAACAAAATGGGTACGCTTACATGAAGTACAATGGAAGGGCTCGGTGCAGTAACCGGCTAGCTGCATTTTTTAAAATTTGAGAAGGTATTTTCAGTTCCATTTTCCATATTACACGTAAGTAAGAGAGATAAAACGTATAATAACAAAGATAGGTGAACAATAAAAATTTAATAAAGAAATGGCTAAAATTCATATTCATAATTCATATTCAATTCATATTGTTTTATCTCACAATATGAATCAGCTGTTGTGAGATAAAGTGACACCACCTTTCGGAAAAAATTGGAGCTGACCTCTCACTGCACCGAGCCCTTCAATTTTACGTTTTATTTCACGTGACAACATTATATTTTATGTTCACTTTTATATAGGCCTACTGTATTTTTCAGTACATATTACAGTTTACTTTAAAAATATTTTCAGTTTACGTTAAAAATTTTTTTCCAGTTGACGCACTGCTTAACGTAGGTACAATAAAATCCGGTTATTATAATCATGGATAGTATTATCAATCGAGTATTGTTATCATTGTTTAATTTTCATTGTTTAATGTTATCAGCCGGCTATTGTTATCACAAAGCATTGGCCCTAAAGTGATCACAATAACCAGATTCCAATGTTATTTAGTTTTTCTGTTAAATATTCATCACAATTTAGATTTTATGTTTTTTAAAAAAGTTTTTATGCCTACTTTACGTTTCCACGTAACTCATATTTAACGACGTATTTTTTGACATAAAAATTTCAACGCTACGAGTTAACAAAGAGTGAGCAT
The DNA here is from genome assembly GCA_034695005.1 of Cryptops parisi. NCBI lineage: Eukaryota > Metazoa > Arthropoda > Chilopoda > Scolopendromorpha > Cryptopidae > Cryptops > Cryptops parisi. The sequence continues at coordinate 45,876 of JAQIWH010000388.1, read as the reverse complement.
AACAAAAGCGTTCAACTTAAACATATATTTTTTTTCTGTATAAAGTTCTGACAAAGTTTCTTCTTAAACGTCAGACATGCTTGTCAAACTTTTGTGGGGCCCAACCGAGTGAAACGGAGGATGTTTGTGTCTCGACATATAAAAAAAAAGTGGAAAAAAATGGCGTCCATTACTCTACTAGTGAAATCAGGTGTCGCCCACGTCAGTGGTGCAGCTGCCAACACTGACGTGAATCGCTTGCCAAATAGAATTTACAAGGAAAACCGGTGACGAGTATCATCCAGACTCCAACAGAGCACCTTGGACTGACCTGATGGATGGTTCAGATTACACCAACAACCGCTGGGAGGCTCAGGTGCGAAACAGAGCAACAGGATGGATATTGTTATTATGTACGTATGTATATATATATATATATGAAAAAAAAACTTATGAGTAAAAAAAAATAAAATATGGGAAGTTTGTATAATGAAAAATACGAGGATGGTACAAGAAATTTATGGTGATAAACACGTAATTAGAGATGGAAACAAATGAGATCACTGCAAGCGATCGCCATTTTGGAACACGTGAGGAGGAGTCAAAATGCGGAAGAAAATGGTAGGAAAAATACATGGGAAAAAAATATGGGGGGGGGGGGAAGATGAAGACAAAAAAAAAAAGGAAAAAAAAAGGGAAAGTGTGGTCGCGAAAAGTTAATTAACTCCCTGTGATCCTAGCTCATTAGGAAGAAAGAGTAGATGTCGAAGGATTGAAAGTTAGTCGAGATTAGTAATTTTTTTAGGCGTTATTTTTTTTTTTTGCTTTATGAAACGTTTAAGCTTACTTTGTTTAGGAAGTTGATTAGTGATTATGATGATTGATGATAAACGCTTAGCTTGTTTTCTTAAACAAAATGTCTAAACGGCTTTAATTAATATTTGGTAATAAATGACTTTTTACACAAAATTTGATTTTTATCTATATATACATCCACTCTATGCTAGCCCTCCCCCCCCCTCAAATCGCTACATTTTAAATCGTATTTTAATAAATTGATAATGTTACATTCGTTAACTGATGTACAACTGATCATAGCCTCCAAATACATGTCTTTTTTTTGGAGGTGAATGTTGATTTTTGTAATATTCGTTTTATTGTGAGGAGTAAAATTTAGTTTTTTTCGGTAATTTCATGATGACTTAACATAACATTTGAAAGTCCCTACTTTTGGTAATATCTAATAAAGCTAAACCCCATTTAACACGTCAAACGTTTTCAATCAAATTCCATCGATTCCAACTTTTTTCTGACGTCATGCACACTTCTGCGTTTTTGCTCAAAACAGTGAAACAAACAAATGCGCCCGGACGTGGGTGTCAGAAAAACAGTTATGAAATTCCATTTTTGATATTTGCAATTTTTGGATTCATTTATTTATATATGCGATTTTTTTTCACATTTGAACTTAATGCAATTTTTGATTTATGCGAAGGACTTGACGATACTTGACGATGAAACTTGGGCGATTTTCGTTTTATGCAGTTTATGATACAGTATATTCTGGTAAACGACTGTAGATGGCAATATATGTTCAATTCCCAGCTCGCTCACTCACAAACTCACAACTCACTCACTCATAAGTGCTACTTACAGTCTTTTAGGACGGGCATACAGAATGTTGGGCATGAAAATAAAACAATAAAAATAATATAATATTATTTTAATTGTCATATTTTCATCAAACTTAAGAACCAAATGATATTCTAGCACCCGTGCTGCAGCACGGGGTGACTCCTAGTATATAATAAAAAGTATAAAAAAGTATAGTAGTGTGACTTACATAACGTGACTAACATAACCTGAAAAATAAATATAACTAAACGAGCCAAATCTAGTTGAGACGATAACCAAACTTGCCAATAAAATATTATTAAAATTATTATACTAGTGTCAACTAACTCTACAATGTTTACATAATTATTAGTAATATTAATAAATTCATATCATCTGATATATAACAACATCGAATTTGCTTGCTGGTACTTTGGATGACATTTTCATGGAATTATCAATTCTTAAAAAAATCCGGTTTATATTTAAAAACATAACAATTCTTTAATGGAAGGTGGGAGGGGAGGGGTAAAACATATATTCCAATGAGGAAGTTGGCCATCATCGAATATCTTTATTGATGCGTCACATTACTTTTCATTGCAATGATAAACTATGGACACCCAAGTTTGTTCACGAAATATGGTTTTAAAATTAGTTAACAGGTGGGTTTGCGTGTGGTCTTAATACAGGATCGTTCATTACCAATCTCTGAAAGTGGCATTTCACAGGATCATAGGCGGATTTAATATACAGGAAAAAAAATGAATAACACCAAAAATCTTACTAATAAACTAGGATCTTGAAAAGGAAACAATCCCTATCGGCAAGACCATTCGGTATAGCAATTTATCGACAGAGGATATCGTATAAATAACCACACAATAAGTAAATAAAAAATAAATACTTGTTAAACATGACGTTCCTTGTTTATGTATGTATATATATGCATGATAAAAATCTATATAAAATCAATTTTTTTCTTCTGATTACACAAATTCACTACGCCCATCCTTATAATTATTTCAACGTGTTTTTTGTGTCATAAGATCATCATTAAGTTTGATAGGGAAAAATCTTCAGGAAAAGGAAGTGTGTATAAGCTTATGTACAGTATACAAAAAATTGTTGTTTGTTACAATGTAAACCCTAATAAGTAGCATCCAAAGGAAACGTAATACCGTATCAAAGGTGTCTAAATATTTATGGACTTGTTTGAGGAAATAAGAAACCGTATAAATCAGCCTGTCACGAGGTGTTACTTCTAAATCCATTCATCGCCTTATTTATAGAGGGGGACTTAAAAAGAATTTGTCAAAAGAACTTTTTTTTTTCTTTAAATAAATTGTACCATATTATTTCCACAGCTTTCTTAGAAATAATGAAGTTTCTCTGTGATTATTTTAATTATATTTGTCAAATTGTTTCTGTCTATGCGAATTCAAAGTCAAACCAGTGTTGTTTTATTTAGCGGTGACATAAATGAAAATGTCAAATATGATGAGTGTCTAAACATTATCTTAACTTATAAAAAAAAATTTCTTTTTGTTTTTAAGTACTAAAATGTGTATAGATAATTTTCCATCAATACAATAGATTTACTTAATTTTTTTAACAGAGAAGCTAATGGTTATGACTATTTGTAGCAATCAATTTGGTGTTAATTGCTAATTTTATTATTATGCTCTTTATATCAGCTTTTACTTATGAGTGAGAGGCTGGGAATTGAACGTATACTGCTATCTACAGTCGTTTATGCGAATATACTGTATAGACTATAGTCCAATTTACAGTACCAAAAACTTCATAAAACGAAAACCGTATAAGTCCAATATAAAAAAATCGCAAGTTGCATAAATCAAAAATTAAACTGTACTCAACACTCGTATAAATCAAATGTCGAATTACTCAACAATCGCATAAATTTGAATTCTCATAAATCAAAATTCACATGAATCAAAATTCGCATTAATGAAAACGTGGAGAAATTAAAAATCGAATTACTCAAAACACGCACAAATTGATATCGATTTACTCAAAGATTTAATAAATTTTAATTCGCCTATATCTAAACATACAGAAATCAAAAATGGATCTTTTGCATTTTCATGTACATACAGTATATCTGTATAAAATATAGGCTATATAAAGAGTATGCTTTAAAAGTATTTTTAATGTATTTGTTTTTAATTAGCATAATTTGATAACTATGGGTGTAGATCCCAGTTTTAGTTAAAAATAATAGAAGAAACAATTATCAACACGTCGAGTGTTACAGATGTTAACCACTAACGTCACAAGTGGCTTCTCTGTTAAAAGAAAAGTAGGCTACTATTTACTATAATAAAATGCCACGACAGTGCGTACCTTTATGGCACTAAGCAGGCCTACTTAAAAACACGGGATGGAAAGCGTGGTTAGATAAACAAACATGAGTATAAAAACAGGATTCCACATCATTTTATTTTTCTTCTATACTTTGTTGTATTTTAACGAAAAAATTATTGTTTCTGAATAATTTAAAATTAAGCAGACCTTCCTTACGCTAAAACTACGCGTCACAGTTAAACGTAACATTTCTCACTTGTTGAAGAATTAAAGCTAAACTTGAGAGAAACTTCCTCAATCAACAAATACAAGCATTTCTCCTCGTTTTAAAACACCCAGACAGATTTAAGGAGGATATTTGAGCAATAAAAGAAAAACATTTCTAAACGCCTAGCAATTATCACCATTATAAATTGCCTCGAAGACAACTTTAGGGCACTTCCGGACATTAGTGGATTGGTATCGGAATGAGAGACATTAATCTTTTAAGACTGTTTTTTTCTTTGTTTCTTCTTCGAAGACGTAAGAATACAAACATTGGTTTAGAATAAAAGAAAAATATATATATAAAAAAAAAACCACCACAGTAAGAGAAAAACGTGGAGCCAAAAAGGTGGGATAAAGCATTTCGTGCGAGCGGAAGTTGCACGGGCGCCATGTTTTATTCATGTTCGCCCATAAAGACAGGAGGCGCGTCGATTTCTTTGTTCCGCTCAGTTTAACGGCGCCTCACTCATTACGGCCATTGGACCCATCAATTTTGGCAACCAAAGGATCATGTTTCAAGCTTTTACCTTATTTCGATCGGTAAAAAAAAATATCGAAAAAGAAGTTCTTATTTTTCACTTTGCAGCATTTTGTTTTTCACCTTAAAAAATTGTGTTTAAAAACGCAACCACATGTACTTAGAAACTGAAGACTTTGATTGTTATATACAGATTGTCAAGATTTCAGTGGAGTAGAGTTTTGATTATCCGGTATTATGTATAACTGGTATGTGAAATACTACGTATAATTACTGTACGATTCATTGGGACCAAAGAAAAACAAAAATGTTGCCGTATAAATGTTTTGTTTCATTGGCTTAACTCAGCGTGAGTATACATATCTAGCAAAATTTATTCTGTTTTCACCCGACTGCGCAAGAAGGAGGGTTAAGTCATAAGTGTTTAGGTTGTATGTGCTGTACTTGTATGTATCCATGATTCTTTGATTCCTCCTACAGGCTGAGCGTCAATGGATTTTGATGAATGAGATAATCTATCAATTCATCTTAGTCTCACGAGTGTCACTAAGAATTTATTTTGCGCAAGTTAGGTTTTTCTTTAATCTTGTTGTAAATTACGTAGCATTTTTTTCTTAAAAAATAATAATTAAAAAACATCGATATTTCGATTATCTCACTGTCTCTAAGTTCCGTTTAAATTGGATATATGATAGATACAAATACAACGGCAGTTGCATTTTAAATATTAATTCCTATAAATAAATAATATTTATATTTATTTATATTTTTAATATAAATTCCTATGATCTTATCTATAACGTCATAGAATTTGTGTACGATATCTACTTTTATTTATATTTTTTTTATACAATTCCTTTTTTTTTTAAATTAATTATTAAAAAACATCTTAAAACAAGTACATTAAAAATGATCTTGAACAATACGCTTTATTTTCTATGTCTGCAATTTTCGATTTAATTTATCCGACTTTTGCTACATTGGGTTTTCGTTTAATGCTGTTTTCGGTTTATGCGATTTTTGATAAATTTAAGTATACAGTATATTCTCATAAAAGCCTGTAGATGGAAGCATACATTAAATTCCCAGCTCACAAGTGAAGCTAAATATAAAGCATATAATAAGAATTAAATAGATATTATTATAACTGGAAAAACTCATCGTAACACTACAACTTCACTCTCCATTAAAATCAGTAGGTTACAAAACCATTTCGTACGTTGAAAGAAAAAAAAAGTTAACTGTAAAGCATTTCCAAACCATTAAACTTTTATCCCCATTTTTTTTTATATACTTTACTCATATATCTAAATTCCAGCCAACCATTTCTCTTAAAGTTGCATAGCAATGGTTCAACCCTTTTCAGGTACAGATGACCCTAGTAATAAATAAATTTCGCTACGGACCGTACATAAATTGATTGTTTTTTTTCTTTCTTATTTTTTTTTATCCGAGTGCATCTTCATCCTCTATAATTCTCTTCAAACTCTTTTTCTACGCCCATGGAGTCAAACGTAGGAGATGGGTGAAAGGGAAAAAAAAGGGGATGAAAAAACATGGGAGGAAGGAAAAGCTTTAATAAATGAGCTTGGTGCATCCTTGATGTGAAAGCTTGATAGCGGGTGTGGATCATGTGAGCTATCATAGGCAACTCGTATCATCGTGGAATTTGGAAGAATGGTATTTTTCTTTTACCTGGGTCAAGGCTGAAAAGTTGTATTGTAAAGACCTTCGCCATTTTTCAAAACAGAAAGTCTATCATCATCATCTTCACCAACAACAGAAAATGTCAATAAAGGTACGCTGTACGAAAACAATGTTGTTTATGCATAGTTCAACGTTTATGAGTGAAACTAGTGAATGAATATAAGTAGGCTATATTGCGTTATATATAACTAGTATAATGTAAACTTACTTTAAAATTAGCGTTTCAAAAGAGTAATTTATTTGAGGGCGGAATTTTAAAATTTAAGAGGGGGAATTAAAATGAAGCTCGGAATTTTTTGGTTTTACCTTGCTGGTTTAAATAGTCAAGTTTTTGAGAATATACTGAATTTAAGGTAGAGAAACAAAACAGTTATAAATTAAAACAAGGATTTGAAAAGCAAACTGGTTTTACGACTCGGAATGGTGCTTCATTGAAATTTTTAATTAAACGGTATAAAGTACACTAAACAATTTAAGTTTCACAACATATGGTGCATGCTGTTCACAAAACATACATACTACTGTTTGATATATATACAGTATGTGTATTCATTAAATTAAAAATAATTCGTAGCACTTAAAAATAAACGAGTTCTCGTCTCAGCATCAAATGCAAATGTTAAGCGTATTTGGCAGTTATTTGTAGTTATTAAATACAAAGAAGTAACACGCGCTATAGCACATGAGAATGCCACTCTGATTTGGGATCCAAATTTTATACTCATCTTGGTATGCAGTCCCGTAATTCTGGTGTTCTTTGTGTGCTAAGTGTTTTTTTACAACGGAACCATTATCAAAGAGAGACAGGTAAAAGAAAGACAGACACTTGCCTTTTATTAAAATCTTTATATTAGCTTCATTTGTGAGTTTGTGAGTGAGAGAGTGAGCTGGGAATTGAACGTATACTGCCATCTACAGTTGTTTATGAGAATAGTATAGACAAATCTGTATAGACCAATGTACCAAAAAACGCGTAAACCGAGAGCCGCATAATTCCTTCGCATAAATAAAAACCGCATTAAACGAGAACCGCATAAATCAAAAACCGCACAAATCCAATGTAAAAATATGTTTTATATAAATAAATAAATAAATAACTCACAAATTCGAGAAATCAAAAATAGAATTACCCAAAACAGACATAAATTGCATATTGTTAAAAGATTGTTTAAGTTAAATTCGCATAATTCGAAACATGAAAAATCATTTGCATTATGTATGTACATACAGTATATCCGTAAATGACAGTAGGCTATATAAAGAGTATGTTTAAAAAAAATAAATTTACTTGTATAATTTAATCTATGCATATATTTATATGCATAGTTAAAATATATAAAAATAAAAAACCCGATTTTATTCTTACATTTCTTTATTTTTCTTATACATATTCATAATTTCCGGTGTCAAGTTTAGCAACACATATCGACACGACTTGATATTTTATTGCTATCGGTGATTTCGATGAAGACTCAAAATGTGATGTTGATCGAACGATAAAAACAACCACCCTCAGGGATGTCTTAATAAGGAAGAATACGACATCCTTCTCATCGACAATAAATTATTAAGGATGTGAAGTTTTCTTGATTCTATATTGAATTACATGCCAAAAAAACAAACAACGTCATCCTTATCACAGTCTACATGAAAAAGAATAACAACAACGACAAAGTTTAAAAAACCGTCATTTTTGATTGGAATAGATTACTAACCTATTTTTATAGCTGAATTAAACAAGCAACAGCAAAGTGTACAAAAGAAAAACAGAAAACAGAACAATGTCGTCTAAATGAAGGAAAAACCCTGTGTCTCCTTGAAGACAGTTTTACCAACTTTATAGACCACCTGTAGCGTTAGTCGGCAACAGATTGGCGTTTTGGAAAGGCACAAACGGAACGTACGTCACCGGAAATGCAATCAGTGGTTTGGAGAAGAGGCCAATTTCATCTCGATTAATCCAGCCACAAGAAAAATTTGGAAGAAAACTACTTTGCCAACAAAGAACGTCTAATAGTCAAAGAGATAAATCTTGGACGAATTTATCGAGTTTTACTTCTAAAAGTCTAAAAAGATGTCGGATTCCACAAAACTTTGTTTTTTTACTCCAAAAGATAAATTTCTCAAAATCTCTATACGCTGTTTTTAGAAATATCTATTTGTCAAATGGAAATGACCGATAATGTCTGAAGAACTGTACTGAAGAAATTGCGATCAATGTCCATTTGCGTAATGTAGACATTGATATACAATAACGGGGTTGGTTTTTTTTTTTAAAGAAATGAAGTTAGGCTTAAAGTGTACGTCATTTCCCACCCTATATCACTAGTACCAGTATAAACCTGAAAGCAATTTACACAACTAATTTGAAATTTTCCGGTTCCCAAGAGACATTTCGCATATTGCAACTCCTAAATCATCTTAAATTAAGAGACACGTCTCTAAATTGAATTCCCCGACGCAAAAGTAATGATTAACAAATGGCTTACCAATTACTATTATTACGTTCTATGTACTCACATTATAATAACAAAATAAAATTATGCAAAAAAATGAATAAATATCACCTAGTTGTCCCCATATTTTTTCGAGACAACATTATCGTCAACGTCATTTTTAAAACGTAGATTGTCATAAAAAGAAATCTGATAATTTTATGACCCCATAAAAGTGCGTGTGAAAGGCGAAATTTTCTAAGAATAATTATCGCGCGTAATTCATGATTATTAAACTGCACCTCCTGTCACCGTGCTAAATGAATCACGTCTCGGGGATAATTCCGAGTGTCAACGAGTTTAAACTTCTCATGTTACATTGCAACTCCATTTTTAAAAACTTTGCATTTCAACAATGAAAAGTGAGACTAATAAAAGGATAATATTTAACTCCAAATACCACCCCCGACAACCTGGAAATTTATAATAATTTAAAACAAAATTAAGTAATTGTTACACTTAAATAAAGAGTAATGACATACCGCTTTGTAAGAACTTCTCTCATTGGTCAATGAGCTTTTCTTTACGGAAAAACAAAATTGTTATGAAAATTTTATATCATTGTTTTTAATTCTAATAATTTGCGTCCATTTTTATTAAAATTATAATACAAAATTTATCTGTGGCATATTCGAAAGTTGTTTAATAAAAAACATTGTCAAAACAAAGAAAAGCAATAACGTTTGTTGAAGTTTCAAGACAACATTACTAACAAAGCTAAACCGCAAATGTCCATTAATGTCCATTAAAATGTCTATTATCACCAAGTTTTACACATAAATAGTTATGACAAATCCACTTTATGAAAATGTCCCTGATGGTCAATGGGTTATTCGCTTTTCATGACAAGAAAACAAAGGTTTTAAACATTTCATTCCAATCAAATTAACACTTTCATAAAATAAATATACAATTCCCCTTTCAACATCTACCAACTTAATATTACGTCAATTTTCATTAAAATTGTCGTCAAGAATTTATTTGTGGTAAAGTCGAACATTTTGTGATAATGGACACTGTCAAAGAATCGCAAAACAACATGCGACGACTTTTTTGCAGAAGTTCCAAGAACATCATCATCTAACACAGTTTTCAATAACTAAATGGCCATTAGATTTATACCAAATAATGTTTACATTTACAAGAATAATGACAAAATCACTTTGTAAAGATAAAAGTCTGGTCATTGATTTGTGCATTGATTACAGCTTGATTACAGTTCAAAGTTGTGTGATTTACGTAAATTATAAAGATATGATATATTCCAGAGTGTATTGTTTCATATGATTACTTATATATTTTGGATATTTTATACAGGGTGATCCGAAAGTTAAAACTCATGTAGATTGTCGAGCTTTCGTTGTAGCAATAGATATAATATTTCACTTCTCGTTTCAACTGTCAATTATTTTAATTTCTTGTCTGTACTATGTAAAGCACGATTTTCTACAACTAATGTTCATTATTGCAGTCATAACGGGCGTCATTTTAAATTCAATGCATTTTGACATGACACTGTCTCAAAAAAGTTATACCAACTAACTTACTTATCAGAAATAAAATATCATTAAATTATTATAAGCCAATAAACCCTTATTATTTCCTAAAATTGTACATAATCGGACAGTTTTACATAAAATGTAAACCATATGTTGGGACAGAAGGAATATAACTTTGATTCATTACTTATTAAGTTTGAAATTGGCACTTCCACGAAAAACCCGACTTCAAATACAATACTACCGAGTTCTACCATTATGTCCATTTCCATTAACTTGCTGTCAAGAATTTATTTGCGGTGAATTTCTTTACTGAAAGACACTGTCAAAGTAAACGCGAAACAATCAACAAGAAAAGTAACAACTTTTGCCAAAGTTCCAAGAACAACAACACTAACCAAACTAAAACAGCAACTAGCTAAATGTCCATTACCACTTTCTTGAAACAACGACTACAGGGTCACGGAGGAGGTTTTTCGCAGAACAAATAAACTGTTGATCACTTGAGCAATTCCCATCTAACTAATTCCAATGCAATCGTGTTGGGCGTAAAAGGGTTGAGTCGTTGTTTATTCGGGACTTAAGTTTGGTGGGGGATTGTCGCAAAAGCTTTGTTGTTTTTTTATATATATATATATCTAGTCTCTTTTAACTTTCGCTTTGCTGCCTTGTGTCAACACGGATCGGGTAATTAATGTTGGTCACAACAAATGTTGAATTGTTTTCTACCAATCGATAATCACTTTGGTTCTCCACTTTATTTACTCACTTCCAAAAACGAACAGAAATAACAAAAGTTCCTCTCCAAAAGAAGAAAAACTCCTTCCCCCCTCCCCCCCCTCCCCAAAAAAAAAAGAACTTCCATCATCATCGATCTCGACAACATGTTTGTCTTTAAACGTGAACTACTGGTGTTTTCCTAATTATTTTCGGCTTATTAATAACTTGCTGGGAAAAAGAGAAAAAGTATGGGAACAAAAGAGATGGGGCATAGTACCAAAGAAAAACGGAAGTCAAAACATCAGAATGAAAATAAGTACTACAAGAATAATAATAACAATAATAATAATAATAAAAACAAAAACACAAGGTTTAACGTTTTAATTAATATACTTCAATTGTGTTTGGAAATCATCTTTAATTATCTAGGAATAAATATGATCACCGAAAATTGTTTAAAACTTATAATACACAAGAATTCTTCGATTAATGCGAGTTTCATGCAAATAGAGAAGTCCTCTCAAATACTCGTTAAATGCGAGAACATTTCCTTTTTTTTTTGAGATTTTATGTGAACAAGATTAAGGTTGAAAGTTAATTTTTCCACTTCATGAAAATTTTGATATATGCGACCTTTTTTATTTACGAGAGACTTGCTTTGCGATACATTTTTTGAGTATTTGTTGCATTAATTGAAAGCTTGTGTAACAAGCTTGTGTATACAGCAACTTGTGTATTTTAGTCGTAAAGACATTATTAAATGTTAAAAAAAATTGAAGTATCACTCTCGCATAAATCAAAAACTTACATAATAATTCGCATTTTGATTACAAAGTCATCCGTACTTGCAAATATTTGTTTGAATACGCCTTTTTTTTTTATTAATATGCAATATTATTTTTTGTTGGAGTGAATTACTCCTCATATTTTGTCATTTTATACGAATTTCGATATATGTGATTTTTCGATTCATGCAATATTTTGTGTAGAAGTCACATCCGCATGAAACAAAGACTTCATGTAGTCTGTACAGAAAAATTCGATATTTTGGTCACAATCATTCTTACTTGCAAGACGAAAAAACAAACCAAACAAAAACAAACACTTAAGTTGAAACACTAGTGAAATCAATCAACATTATTGGATCCAATAAAATAAACAACACATTCAATTGACGACAAAATGACCTTTTTTTGTGAAAAACTACATAAACAAAAGGATAGCAATAAAAATTGAGAAAGTGCATCGGTAAAACATTAAAACATTCCTAGAACACAACAACATTCCAATTTACAATAAAAGCATTGTAAAGACAAGTTTTTGCCATATTGTTACATAAACCCATATATACACGGTGAAACCGTTAAAACTTTTATGGATCCCATCAACGTTTATATTCGGTTTTTTCGAATTAACAACCAATGGCTACCAACATGACCTCGGTCGAAAAATCGTCAATTCCAAGTTCACGTTATTTGAAGAAAACCCATTGTAAAAACAATCGACAACTCTTGAAAAGAGACAAAGACACGATAGCTGCAACATGCCATTTATCTGCCATTAATTCCAGTAACAAAAGACTTTGGCGTTCTTCGAGCAAAGAATGGAATTCTTGTTGGTGTGTATTGAAGTTGCATGTTTTTCAAAAGGGCAAACTACTTCAATTTTTTTTTTATATATTTATATGTTTATAAATGTGTATATAAAAGTAAATAGATAGATGGGAGGAGGATTCATCTTGGAGAAAAAAAAAAGTCGAAAGAAAGGTACCATCATCTTGTAAAGGAAAAGTTTGGTGGATTATTATTATCATTCGTCTCTCATCTCTTTCTCTCTAGTTGGTAAGATAAGGTGTATTTGGACGATGAGTCTCGAGAGCAGCAGGAAGGATGTAATAAAAAAGTACGCATTATCCAGCCGAGTGATACTTTGATAGATGGGAAAGGAACAGGTTTCCCCTTCCTCCTCCCCCTTCAACTCGTCTTTTCTTTCTTGGCAAATAAAATTGACATTTCGCTTGATAAGGATGCAGTGGTAGAAGAAGAAGATGGGAACAAAGGGTTGAAGATGGGTCGAGATGAGCGAGCATTGCCATCCGAAGGCAATAACCGGATAGTAGTATTAAAAAAAGAAGAAGAAAGTGGTAAAGGGGAAAAAATAATATATAAAAAAAAAAGTCTTCATGTTGGCGATAAATGAGCTTTCAATTTGTCAAAGTTTTCTGCTGGCCGCAAAAAGGGTTGAGGAAAATGAAAATAGTTGGCATTTTTATTTTTATTTTTTTCGAGATTCTCTATTCGAGAAATTGCTACATTGACAGCGACCAATTCCACGAATGATTGAGGTCCACGACGGATGGGGGCTCGAGAAATTCGAAACATTTGGCAAGACCAATCGCAGGAATGTTCCCCCATCTTTTTTTTTTATTGTTCGGCTACTAGCCAAGAAAAAAAATACACGAAACATATATGTATGTATATAAATATAACCAACGTGTATTTAAGAATAGTTACACCGAGTGGAGATTGATTGGGTGTCGAAAAGATATACTCATATGGACATGAATCTGAATAAAAAATTTTACGTTTACACAATAGCTAATTAAGAAAACTGCAACACGTTCGAGATGTGAAAAGAAAAAATAAGATAAATATAAAGAAACAGATATACAGTTGTGAAGAATATGAAATAGATTACAATTACAATATAATGAAAACGTTTCAAATGACACTTTTACTTTCTTTGTTATTTTTGTCTTTTATTAACTGTTATGTTTGTCAATGTAATCTACTGTTGTTTATTTGTTTCTTTTGAAAATAAAATAATAAAAATAAAATAAAAATAAAAATGACAGAAATGTTAGGAACGCTCCCTCACCAATGAGCGATGGCGACACAAAAGTTAAACAAAAGCAAACTAACTTCTGTGTCCCCGTGCTTACTGGCGAGAGAACGTTCTTAACATTGCTGTTGCACTCCGGTGATATTTCGATCATGTAGTTTGCTACGGCCCTAAAAGACTGAAGCTAAAAGCTATAAAAATTGCACACAAAAATAAAGAAACTGTAAATGTTGTTTTTTTAATCAAACGCATAAGTCGTGCAATTTTAGGGAACTCGAGCAATTTATTGACAACTGTAACGTTAGCTTTTTTCCTTCCCATTGAAAGGTGGGTTGACAAAAAGCTGACGTCACAGTTGTCCACAAATTGCTCTACTTGCTCATGACTCGCCACACCAAAAATTGCGTGTGAGGTTGCCAGATGATAAAGTGAAGATGATAGAGTGAAATGCTGAAGATGAGGTGGACCTCGAAACAAAGTTTATTAGTTTTACACTTAATGGAGCTTTAATAAAAGATTTTGAAATGGAGGCTTAAAATAAAGAAAAAACACTAAGATTTACAGTACGTAAGACTTAAGATCTACAATAATTATTAGACGTCACCAAAACGTGTCATTGTTAAATTTCATGTGCATTCCAATCATAAATTAAAGTACAGTATCTCATTTTTATTCGTCTTAGTGGAAAGATCTATTTTAAGCTTTTTCTCTTTAATGGAGCACTTGGAAAACTTTGTTGGAGGTCTTCGCCAACCTACTGGGATTACAGCAATAAAGACTTTTCCTTTACACTCTTCCCTTAACATCGCAGTGCAAGTTATTCCGCCTAACGTCGCTTTGTGCATGCGACGTTGTGTGTGTGCTACTGCTGACGCTTCATGTCACATACGACTGAGCTGTCACGCCGAAGAAACTTTCATGTCGCTTATTCTCTGATGCAGACAGACGTACAGTATGAGTCACAAGAAGAAAGCTTAGAAGCAAAAGAATGAAAGAAAAAATCGGAGTGACAAAAGAAAGCAAAAGTCGGGAAGAGAAGAGAGAGAAACGCATCAAAAGGAAATGTAAGCAAATACAAAAGGACTAGAATTTTTTTTGCTGGCTTTTTAAGAATATTTTTTTTACTCGAAAACGTACACTTCATTACATTGGTTGTGACATAGTTTGTCTCTCGGTTTTCGTAAAAAAAAATGAAAATGTTACACAAAGAATCGACCACCCGAGTTAACTTAAAGTTCATTCTTTTTATGAAGAAATGGAGAATTTGTGGTGATCGTGGTTTCATAGACTGAAGATGTTTGGTGAAACACGCGAGGCATTGTTAGAAATTCAAAAGAAAACGTTTGAAATGTGATTTGATCAAATGCGCGTGTCTGGTGCGACCGCGATGCAGTGTTGGAAAAATAGCACCAATGGGGGCAAGAGTACTAGAACGTGCATTTACTGACATAGGCACTCGATCATCACTGAATTGTGACGTTTATTCTTGTGTTTTACACTTTTAGGTTTTCGTTTTAAAAACTTTACTTTATAACTTTCTATTAATAATAATAATAACAATGATAATAATAATATACAATTATCATAATAATTACCACACGACACGATTGTTTGTTTCTTCGTCAATCAATTAATATACATTTATTTACCAACTAAAAGGCAAATAAAGTAATTATGACGTCACCTATGTACATGCTCTTGTTTGTGTATTTGGTCCTGTTTGAACGGTCAAATTCAAATAAATAAAATGTGCGGAATTAGTTGGATTAACAAAAATTATAACTTAATATGTTTAAAAAAATGTGACAAATAAAATCCATACAAAACACGTTTGACCTATTTGTAATTCTCAAATAAAATTACGAATATGTTGAACGTGTTTTGTATGAATTTTATTTACTATTTTTTTTTAACTTAACGTTTTAACATTTTGTTTGACTTCCAATTTTTTGTATGTCAACTTGTTTCTTTATTTATTAGAGTAATTTAATTTGTAAACAACTGGTCAACAACACTCTCAGCTCATAAATACTACACTATGTGAAAAAAAAATATTACGAAACACTCTACTCGAACCGTTTAATTGCATGTCGTTCTAAAGACACATAGTACCATTAACATTCTACTCTAATGGTCCAAACATGAAATTTACGAATCATCCTTCAAACAAGGCAATGATGAAGAAGAACAAGAAAAAAATATGAGGAAAATCACAGCGGGGAAACTAAAATATCTTCAGCTGTCATCATCGATTTTTTTCTTTTAATCCTTTCAGACTTTACTCCTATTTTTTTTCCTTTATCCTATTCAACTTCCGTCTTTGGTAGAAAAATACACTTTTTTACCCCTCTTTTCCCTCTCTCCTGCCCCCCCAAAAAATTCGACATTGGAAAAGTAGGGGGGAAATATCGCAAAACCATTTTCAACGCGACTTTTCATAACGACAGGGGTCCTCCTTTTTCGTCAATAACTTTCTTCAATTCAAATGTTGAAAAGACGAAAAAATGAAAAATCACGAGAAAGGAAGAGAGATACAAAATGCACCTCCATTACTGATAAGACGACGAAAACATGGAAGGTAAAAACCGAAAAAAAAGTTCATCTATAACTATGTATATAAAGATGTATATATTTCGGATGATGATGAAGAAGAAGGAAAATGAATCGAGACAAGAATGGAAACTTCTTTATTGCGTGACAACTGATTTTTTGCTTCCACTTCATCACTACGTGTTATTTATAAGGTTCAATCATCTCGCATTTTAAAAAATAAAATACAATACCATGCTTGTATAAATACGTTTTACGAAATAAATTTTCATTATGTCTCCAACATTTGAAACTGATGAATCTCCTCGCACTATCGCTTGTTCACCTGCGCAGAATCGCGAAATTTTTAAGTTAAGTTATGTACAAGCATCAGGGCGAATAGCGCATAAAAGCGAAATCATTACGGAACTCGGATAAATAAAAAATATTATACAGGGTTATTCATAATTCAGTGACACATCACAAAAATTCACCAGTCCGTAATCACTTGACAGATCTTTTATTGTATTACACTAAATGAAAGCTACACGCTCCAAGGGTTTCGTAGATACTTCATAAATGTTCAATAGGTCCACATTTGCTGACGCAGCAGACATTTACACGTTTTTCCATTTTGTCCCATACACGTGTAAGTTTGTCACAGTTTATCAGTGCCACGACCTTGGAGATATTGTTAGTGGAGAGTGGGAGGGTGTAGAAACATTACACAAACATTATCCTTGATAAATACCTACAAGCAAAATTCGCATTTGGGGGTTAAATCGGTGACCGTGGTGATCATCACATTAACAAGTCATCAACTTCACATTTGAGATTTTGATAAAAAAAAATTAAATCACATTAATTTGTACATATTTTGTTCTCTGTAATGACTCCTATGAGGTGTACATCGGTGAAATCAAAAAATTAAATATGTTGAGTAATTTGGTACATTTGCGAGTAACTGCCTCCTAGCGGAAAACCACGGCAAATACGCGCCTGCGGTTTTCTCAAAACAAAACTTGAAGAGTGCAGCTTTCAATCAGTGTAAAACAATAAAAGATCTGTTAAGTAGTTACAGAGTGGAGAATGTTTGTAACGTGTCACGGAATTATGGGTAACCTTTGTATAACGAAATTTCCAAAATAATGGACAAAATAAGTAGACAATTGTAGTATTTGCGACACATTGCAGTAAGAAAACAAGATTTCCAGACGTCTTTTGCAAAACGCACAAAATCGTATGATAGTGAAATTTTGTTGAATATAACCACCATTTGGGAGGATTTCTTTTCGTACAATAATAGGAAGATGGCATAAACCGAAATTGTCTAAACCGAGAATTGCCTGCCATTTTGTCATTTTACCAACCAAAATCGCATTTGTGTTTAATTATCAAGCGATTATGCCAATCACATTTATTTCACCTCAAAAACAAAAAAAAACACTTTGTGAAAACGAAATGGTTGCAATAATACCTCCAATACTTTGGGGACGACTGAAAACTAGACCAGAAACGAAAAATTCGGCTGATTCGGAATGAATGGAAACGATGAGGTGAAATTGGACAAAAGGTGAAAGTCAACTACGTGGATCAAATTGAAACAGATTGAAGAGAGATAAAGAGTTCCTTTTTCCTCCTTTTCGGGGTTTTTCTTCTTCTTCTATTTTCGTGTCATTTTCTTCCCTTCATCTTTTACTTCTTCTTAAAACGCTGCGTTTAAGCAAATCAATTTGTCACCCGAAATCTATGTCCAACTCTTATTGAAAGTTACGACGACAGAGGTAAAGAAGAAGGGGGAAAAAGAAATCCCGTTAAAGAGAATCGATCTTGCGATTTAAGGTCAACTGACGAAAATAAGTCCATCTGTCACAAAATAAGAAGAAAAAAAAATTACACAAAAGTAAAATGAAAAAAAATATATATCGAAAAGTTTCAAATTCTCATTTTGTCCCAACCAATATGTCGTCCACACAGGTGAGTTACCACCACGTGATTTTATATTAAAAATCTTATGCATTTCTTATGCATTTCTTATCAATTTTGTTTTTTTTTTGGACATCTGCTTTGTGTGTGAACATGTTTAACAAGATTCCAGAAGCTTGAAAAAACATGAAAGTCGTCCTAAATAACATTGTCACTGAGATTATTGCGAAATTAATTTCTGGGACGACTATAGAACAGACAAACGGACAGAGTACTCCACCCATAAATGGTTGGCAAAGAGACGAATTCGTCTCGCTCCAAAATACAAATGAAATAAAATTTGCAGAAAAGATGGATGGCTGACGTTTTTTAGACAATTCATTATAATGGTGAAAATCCATTAAATACATTAAATTGACGTTGCGAATAAAACATTTCTAACCGTATACAGAAACCCATTTATACTTTTTCATGTTATTATAATATATAATTCATATAGTTATAAATTCATGAGTCATTACATAGCTTATAAACTTATATAACTTATATATAAGTTATAAATTATATAATGATATAAAAAAGTATAAATTTATAATTATATAAATTTAAAATAATTTTTTTTACAGACATCCAGTATGTCATTAGTGATGACATATTGGATGTCCGCGAAAATCATTTTTGCAACTTTCATTCATTTAGTATGAAAGTGGTTAATATAATATTCGAACACCCTATATGTTTATTACTTTTCTACAATGAACTACAATAAATTGCAATCAGTCAATTAATGCAATATTCTTTTACGCCATTTCACCAAGAGAAACTTTTTCACATGCTTATTTGAGAGGAAAATCCAAGAGAGCTAACCTAACCTCGTGAGCTGTCAGCGTCACCCCGAGTCAATTGCAGTTGATCGATTACACGTGCCACTGCTCACTCACAAGCGTTACCATTTATTTTATTAAAAAAACAATGCTGCTATTTTTTTGTACTTATTTTTAATTTTACTATAATATTCAGAAATTGCATAAAACACAGTATTTTTTTTTAATCATAAATTTTATTTCCAGCAGATCATTAAAGAAAACCGAATATACCTACACAAATCAAACTTTCCGGTTTTATTAAAAAGTATTGACAATTTTAAAAGAAAGAAAATTCGAGGTTACTATAAATGGATACTCCTTTTTTTTTATTATTTAAAATTTTTTATATTTTTATTAAAAAAAAAAGGTCATGACGTACAAAAGCTGAACGAGGTAAAAAAAAAAAAATAAAAGGTGAAATATTTTCGATCATATTGGCCACACCGTAAATCTGTCTTAAAGAAGATTGAATCGGGGGGAAGAAAAAACCTCCACTATGGTGTTAAGTTCGCTTCATTGAACGAAGCTGTTTCTCTTTCAACCAAGCTAATGCAATGACCATTTGGTGGATTGAGTTTCAGGTTCAAAACCCATTTTTGCTTTTGATACTGAATGAAATAGAAGAAATTTCAGTATCCTCACACCCGACTTGAGGGATATGGTTTTTTTTTCTATCTTTTAATACCTCTTGACAGAAATGAAATTGGGTTTTTGTCCATTAAAAAAAAAACACCAAAAATTCGACTTAGATCATCTTTTCTAGACGTACCTTTTTTTTTCGGGGAGGGGTATTCATAATTTCGTAACAACTTACAAAACTTCACCATTTAACAGATTTTTACATTGTATTACTACACTGAATGAAATATACGCTCTCCAAGTTTTGTTTTTTGAGAAAACCGCAAGCGCGTAGTTGCCGTAGTTTTCCGCTAGGAGGCATTTAATCGCAAATGTACTAAATTAAATTTTTGATTTTTCTTTCTTTATTTTACGGATGAACACCTCATAGGAGTCATTACAGAGGACGAAATATGTACAAAATGAATGTGATTGACTTTTTCTCTATCAAAATCTCAAATGTGACGATGATTTGTTAATGTGATGACCACTAATGGTCTCATCTCAGAATAACTTGCATCTCAAGAAAATTTCTCTTGTCGTGTAATAGCAAAACCTTACATACCGAACTCGCATAAGTCGAGGTCACATTATTTTTTTAATTCGCGACTATTTTTGATATTTTATTCTTTTTGTTTATGATGATAAAGAAAAAAACAACTTTAAAAATGGTGTACATTTGAGGTACATGGCACGTATCGGGTACTTCATCCTCTTCAATACCCACAGGATACACTAACATACATCACTACCCTACATAACACACTTCAGTACTCCCCCTATATATATATATAAAAAAAAACCAACACCATCCAGTGGATACGTCCCCATACAACGTACGATGGGGAATGAAAGCTTCTAGCACTTTACATAATGGGTCCTGAATGTCACGTGACCGATATAAAAGCCACCAAATCCGGATGGACCCGGAGGGGGGGAGGAGGAAGTGGCAACATCAGCCCCGACATAAAAGAGCTCGGGTGGCAATGTAATAAACCCCCGTACACAACATCGCTGTCCTGTGTCAATCACGTGACTCACGAGTTAAGGACACGTACACAAAAAGTGTGTCCACGTATCGAATTGTTTCTGAAAGAATTCTCGAATTTCAAACCATGAATCCTGTTTTTTCCCCTTAGTATTATTATAAACCCTCATATTTTTTTTAGATGTACCGCATGAAAAAATAGACTATATATATTTTTTTTTTCTTCCAGACCGCAAAACCATATGACAATCGTTTATATAAGAAGCACACAAAAATGGAAGGGGAAAAAGGGGGGAAAGTCGTGGGTTCGTATTCTCATAATGGATTTTGAGATTCCCACACGACTATGGTTTTCTCTTCCTTTTTTTTTATGTTTTATTTTCGATATATCTATCTATATATTTCCTTCCACGCTACTGGGAATACGGCATTTAATCGATTTCTCGATGAAGAATGAGTAATCTCAAAATTTGACCAGGAGTCCGGAGTAGTAAGAAAAGAAACTCCAAATCGATCCAAAGACCCCCTCTTCGTAAAAGGGATTTAGGTTTATGGAATAAAAGGGAACTTTCTTAGAAACCTACACCCCTAGTAATAAAAATAATAATGAAAAAAAACAAAAACAGAATTACACGCATGCGTAATTTTTTGCTTTATATTATAAGCTGAATTGTGTTAAGCGGGAAAAAGCAAAGAAAACAAACGAGAATCTAATGTTATCTCTAAGCCTAAGCCACGTGGTAGTACACTAAGCCTATTTTACATTTGAAGTCAATTTTTTGGGAGGATCGTTCATTCGAATGTGTCGCGTGTCACATATTCTTTTTGAATATGTAAGGAAATAATAAACAAGCTATAATAAACAATAGAAGAAAATAAGTACTGGTATGCTTTTTTAAGCATAGGCCTACTGATTATATAGCCAACTGTCACAGATATACTTTATGTAGGCTACATACACAATGCAATAAATAATTTTTATTTTTATTTCTGCAATGTTCGTTTTAGTTATTTATACTATATGCGATTTTTTTTTTTTACATTGGACTTGTGCCGTTTTTGATTTATGCGATTTTTGGTACATTGAACTATACAGTATATTAATAAGTGTAGATGGCAGTGTACGTTCAATTCTCAGCTCACAAGTGAAGCTGATATAAAGAGTATAATAAAGTGACAAATATTGGGTGTACATTATCACATTATTTTAGTTTTGTGTTAAAAAAAATGATAAAAAATATCGAGTAGATTTTCGATTTATGTGACATTTTACATTCCATTTTCACATGAACTTTCAGTAAAACAAAAAATCGCACACGTCAATATTTTCGTAAATTGGAAAAATTTCAGCGTTCATTAAATACATGAGCACTACCACATAAAATCGCATATCAGCGAAATTTGTTTTCTTTTGTTTTGAATATATGACGAAAACCTCATATATTTTATCTTTTCGCATCATAGCGAAATATGAGAAATTCGCATAAATCGAGTTTTTCTGCAACTTATAACCTACACATTTTCATACACATTTTATTTTTAAATATACATATTTACATTGAAGTTTATACGTTTTAATGTAAACATGTATATGAACATCTAGCTATCAAACAGGTGTTCAGGCTATTGAACAGGTTTCATTATTCATTTTTAAAAAGTGTTAGGTTTTTTTATAAAACTAGTTTTTCATTATGTGTTTTTTTTATGTAACTTTTAGTTTTTATAAAAAAAACCTTACATTTGAAAGTGACATGTAATGAACGAGTACGAAAAACTATTAATGAAAAGTTGTACTCATAAACTTATTAATAGTGGTGTTAATTTTTTATAACGTGTCCATCAAACACCTGTTGGATGACACACAACTGCCTCATCGAATGAACGCTGTACCCCATCCAATATTATTATCACCACAAAATTCATTATTTATGATATTCAATCCATCATAAAAATCACTTTAAAAAAAACTTTCATAAAAAAACAAGTACATCTAAACAACAACAACAACAAAAAAATGAATTACATTCCTAAATATCCGTAATCTGTAAAATTGATCAAAAATTGTACTGTTAATTAGAAATTTAAGCTGACAATAAGAAATATAAAACCAAACAGAAAGATCCTTAAAACCTTTTATACAATAACTAACAATACATAACTGTCAACTTGATTTTTTATTAGCTTCCTTATCTCGTACGTTATCTCTTTATTTATTTATTTATTTTTTGTAATAATAATACAGTAATAAAAAAAACACAAAACATGTTGGGGTGAAGTTGTTATTTCGCATCAGGATAATGGAAAGTTCAGACGACCGAAAACAAGGCCACTAAAAGATGTCAAATTAATCCGGATGAATGGACACAAGACGATATGTAAACGTTGACGAAAATTAGGCTTCATTGTGCTACTAATGATGGCAACCGAAGCACGTCTCTGACCTAGCACACAGTATAATGCTTCTGCTAAACTGCGCTTTCTACGTACAATATTTATATTTAACCTACGTGTTATAACTTTACCTATTTAAAAAAGAAGACGTAATTTTATGTAGAATATTTTGTAAACATTTTAAACCTAACATTAGCTCCGTACAGTTTGATATAACCGAAGTAATTGGTACTTTGAGAATAGCTGCCCGTCACGCTTGGGGCGCTTGTGGTTTGATGTGTTGACCTAGTCTTTATGGGCATAAATACTAATGAAGTCAGTATTAAACATACTAATATTTATACCCATAGAGAATAATTTAACTAACCCCAAAGTACCATTTTCTTAACATTTAGCTTATTTAACTTTCGTATCATTTTAGTATCAGTTTATTATTAACAGTAAGCCTACTACTGATAATGGATGTCATACTAAAAATTTAAGCACATCTCACATGAAGCAGTCTTATGTTTCTGCTAAACTTCATGTTTCATACATGTACAGTAGCAATTCATTTGTCATTTGTCTCTTGATAGATTATATTTAGTTACTTTTCAAAATTGTACAATTTCTGATTGAATGCACCAAATCTAGTGTTTTGGTTTTGCTTTGTAATGTAATTTATAAGTATTTTCCGTTTTTGTACTGTTTGTGGCGTCATAATGTTCGTCTGAACAAAATAAACAATTATTATTTATTTATCCTGTAATTTTATAATATACCGAATTCTTAAATGCCAAAGATTTGGTAATGCGAATCCCATACATTCTGAATCGGTGACAATTTCAACTATTTTAACATACCCTAACATTATACGATATACAATACATAATATTTGGCTTCTAATATACAATTTTTAACGTACTATGCATTAGTCCTTGAACTTAATGCATTAATATGCAAATTCTATTGTAGGTACGCTCGTTTGGTTCCAATTGATTTTTTGTTTAGTTTCTTAAGTTCGTGCTGCCAGTGGCCGACAAGAAATTCGTCACGCATAAAAAGCTTTTTGTACGGTTCAATTTTTTTTTGTCGCCATGACAAATTGATATCATCCTCTTTTTCTCTCAAAAATCACGATTTATGATGATGAACGTCAATTGTACAACTTTTTCAAACTTCGAAAAAAAATTAATATTTTTTATACAAGTTTTCGCGATGATAATAAGCAGATTAAGAAAATATAAAGCATCATTAAAAGCATTAAATATTTTAAGATCATTTTTATAGTTAAGATGAAAGAACTTGAATTTTTATTATATCCATCATTTTCTAACAAAACTTCTTTTTTTTTTATTTAATTTAATTTTTCTTGGAGCAGTGAAATTCAGACGTCATCTTTATAGTTTGTACATTCTTTATAATAGCTTCACTTGTGAGTGAGTTTGCGAGTGATAAATTGAAGTAACACTGTCATCCATAATCTTTTAGGAGAATATACTGTATACTAGTCCAATATACCACAAAACGAATAAAACGAGAACCGTAT
This sequence comes from Cryptops parisi, assembly GCA_034695005.1. Taxonomy (NCBI): domain Eukaryota; kingdom Metazoa; phylum Arthropoda; class Chilopoda; order Scolopendromorpha; family Cryptopidae; genus Cryptops; species Cryptops parisi. The sequence goes on along the minus strand of JAQIWH010000388.1, from coordinate 21,102 downwards.
AAATAAAAAACCGCATAAATCCAATGTAAAATAAAAAAATTGCACATACTAATAAATATACGCAAAATAATCGCATATCAATAAATTACCATCGAAAATTGCAGAAATCGAAAATGGAATTTCTCAAAACTCGCATAAATCAAATATCGAATTGCTCAACGATATTTACATTCGCATAAATCGAAACATAAAAAAAAAAATTTGTTTGCATGTAGTATATCTGTATATGATAATATATAAAGAGTATGCTTAAAAAGCATTTTTAATGTACTTGTTATACATTTATAAACTATAATCTCTATTTTTCAATACAATGTCTTATATGCATACTAACAGTCGTTAAACATTATTATATCAATTTTGTTCACTTATAACTATATTAAAAAATAAAACAAACGGAAAATTTTAAAACATTTAAATACACAATAAACTACTACTACAACTAATGCAGTAAGTATCATTTAATATTGTACACACCAACATAGTCGTCGAACCCAATTAAGAAGCTATTAGTTTTAAACAAGGTTAAAGTGATATTTAGAGGGGGCCATCAGCTGCGGTCAGTTCAAATCCAATGAAGTCTGGATTAAAGGAAGAAAGGGTTTAATTTCGCCTTCGACAAAGGTGGGGCTTTCGAAATCGGATCCCAAAAAGACGTCACACAAACCTAGTGGCTTTTCCATAGAAACCATCCCCCATACCGATGGTGGTCACCAACAACCCTTCTTAACAACCCATTTCGTAGCAGGCAACCCATCCCCCCTCTTTGGTTAATGAGATTTAAGCCTTAAACCCCAGGCAGCTTTGATTAAAGCGCTTGTTTTAGCAAAAGTGTCCACATCAGACTTCATTTTAAAACGACATTGTATCTCGTTTACAACGTTCACTTCATCATCAACGATGACACAGTATTATATCCGTAACACACTATTATCCGTGACACAGTGTTATCCGTGACACGTCAACTAAGCCGTGTTAATTTCTTTAATATGTGCCGGGAATGAATGATCATTAATCACAAATATTGATTATCCGAGAATTGCTAATTACCCAAATTTATCGCACATCTTATGCACTTGCACAAACAAGTACGTAAGTGGGTCAATATAATGTCGAACTGGGAATATACGATAGTCACATGCTACTATTTTTTTATTGATCCTCATATTGGATGTTTTATAATTAATTTATAATTTCAAAAAAGATCCTACATTCTAATACACTGTTTACACACGCAAGTATACTACAAAACCGGAACTCGTGATCTTGCATGTGGCTATTGTTTAATCGAAATGCGCAGAACGTGAATTTATATTGTTGTTAGAACCTGACTAACAATAATACAGTATTATACAGCACGAGCTTTAAACACGTGATCTTTTTATTAGCATTGTTTAAATAAAGTTCGGAGCACGAGATTATTGTTTGAAATTAAAAAATGCGTTACAGATGTGTGACAGAAATACGATTTACCATATAAAATTTAACTATTTATAAGGTACACTGTACAGTATGTTAATACTGTACACTATAAATAACAGAAAAGTACATTCTTATTCTGTCACGCTTATGTAACATCACTTTTCATTTGAAACAATAGTTACCACATTTCACACCAAATTGGTACTATTAGATGAAAGTGAAAATATAATCAAGAGACACTAGATTTTTTTGTGTAAAATATTTACAAACGAACATGATTCATACGGATTACGGTACAAAAAATAAATAAGTATAGTATTAAAAAAAATAGTCTTAATTAATGAAGACGAAGCTTAGTTACGCTATTTTAAGCTCTCATTTTTTGGTCAATCTTAAATTGAAAAAAAAATTAGAAACAGAAACGAATTTCATGTTGTAGCTCACCCTGCACAAAAAAATAATAATATTAGTTGATTTTTTTTAATACAGTATATATACTAATTTTTTAAATTTTTTATATAAGTAATTTCCACACGAACAATAATGAGCAATGACCGATTTTTAGACGATGTCAAAGGATTAAAAAAGAATCTTCACTAATTGGAAAAAAAAAATTAGTTCACATAAAAAAAAAATCCTCCAAAAACACACGACTTTGCAGAATCAATCGATAAATTATTTTAAAAAATGGAAGTTCATATTTTTGTTAAAAAAAAGAAACAAAACCCATCTAATTATGCAGTTTCTAATCATCGTGATTTATTAACGTACAATATGAAACCTATCTTTGTTTTAAAAAAATACGAATATACATTAAAACGATATCAAAATTTTTACATCTTAAATTTTTATTTTCAGTATTTTGAGGATGGTAGCTACGCGTTGTTGTAACTTTTTACTTTTTTGGCAGATATCAAAGAGTAAAAGTCCCCAATAAATGACGACAAATTTCAACGTCCAAAGAGCCAAATGATAGCAATGTCAATCCTTTTTCTGGGCCAAATGCCAAACGTTGAGATTTCAAACACCCATAAAAGTTGAAAGTTGGTCAACAAAGAAAGATCGTAAAACTGAGGTGATAGTGAAATAACAATCCAACGATTTCTTTTAAATTTCAAAACAAAAAGGTCCGGTTTCAACGTCCAACCATTCTATATAAAAAAATACATAAAAATAAAAATCCAAAGACATTGGTAAACGATAAAAGACGCTATAAAAGAAACTTCGAAGCAGATGATCTTCAAGAACAAACCAAAGACAAAATAATTAACAACTCACGCAAAATAATCAACTCCACATCTAATTACTAGGTTACGTACACCAACCGAAAAGACCATAAATTCTAAAGTAAATGAAACCACCTTTGTAATCGTCAACATCTTTTTGGGAAATTTCCTATAGACTTTTCTTCTTGCAACAAAACTTTTGGAATTAAGATCTAATCACTATCACCCTATTATATAAACTTCTCTTACAACATCACATGGTTATTTTTTCTTACATACTATATATATGTATGTATATTTATCTATATACGTATATATAAAATTGTGTTTCTTCCCCTTCCCTCCTTTTTCCCCCTCAGAACATCCTTTTTCTCTGCGGGCTCTCAATTACGTTCATCATCTTAATCACATAGGACTACCACGTATAAAAAATTTATCCTACTACTACTAGTAGTAGTAGTACTTCTAGCCAGTGGACGCATGACTGCAAACCTTGTACAGAAGCACTTGTAATTACACGTTTTCTGCCACTCTTTTGCTTCCGTGCACGCTTTAATATCCTTTGGCAAAACCCAGACTTGCGAATGCAACCTCAGCAACCTGACCTAACATTGGCCAAATAAAAGGGGGGGGGGAAAAAAGAAATGTGAAAAAAAAGAGTCCCTCTTGGAACGTAGCACGCGATTGCACTAGTGCCCAGAGGAAATATAGGGAACGAGATGAAATAAAAAACAAAAGAACGAGACAATGGAAGTTGCAGCAACAAACTCAAAGACACGAAGAATGATATTATCCACGTATTACACGCGTAGAAAACTTAAAACTTCATTTCTTCGATAAATTTGTTCGTTTTCAATGAATGGCTTGAAAACAAGCTTTCAAGCACGTTAATTCGCTACTAGGCAAGTCGCTTGAAAAAATGCTTTTAGCACTGAAATCTATCTGCACGTTTTCGATGAATCGCTTCGAAACAAGCTATGCAGATAATTTGTTTTGTAGCGATTAGGTCATGTTGGGTTACGTCAGATTAAGATAATTTGGACAAATGTGGGTTCACTGTCCAAAAGTTGTTTATGCAATGTAGAAATATATATAGTTCATTTTGTTCAAAGAATAACCTTGTCTGCTCAATAAAAACACAAAAAAATATAATTTTGTTTCTTTGATAAACACATTATGTAAGATGTTATTAATTTGTATGTTAGACATTATTTTGAAGTTCAAATTCCAAAATTTCACTTCTATAATGTGGACATATCTATGATCCACATATCATAAATATGCGCATTTCCGGATATGCTCTAACGGATATGCTCTAGGCGTTGAGAAAGCTTTCAAACATTATATAAGGTAAATTATGTACATTTTTTCACAGTGTATGTATACCGTACTATAGTTTCTGGTTTATTCTAAGAATGTCATTAACGTTCGTTGACAAAGTTAGGTTCAAACAACCACTGTAGGAAAAAGAACAACAAAGACAAAATATCACTGACCGAAAGTGTTTTTTTCTTCTCTTGAAGCATTGTATAAACAGACGACAATGTCAACAAACAACACCCAACTACAGACCTTGATTCACTATCTATGTCAATAGTCAACAAACCCTTTCAAGCTTAGTCATCAATTTCATGACGAAGTCGATTGACTATTTGTTGCAAATAATTTGTTCTATAAACCAAAAATTACGTAACTTTGTAAATCGATACTCTTAAGTATATTTTTAGTATTAGAACGTCGATTTTTCTAATGTTAATAAACTTAAAAAACGAACATTTGAAAGTCGATTACAAATTTTTTTGGCGACACTTTCAAAGTGCTCAAGACTTCAGCGGATTATGAGACAAACTCATTTTTTGTTTCTTATCGTTATTAAATTTTAATTACAATTATAAAACAATATTTGTGCCAATTTTGAAATGACCAGAAGGCCAAACGCTAAGAGCTTCACCTTTCACCAATGAGACATTACCCACTCATTAGTTGCAGGAAAAAAAATGGACAAAATTGGAAAAGTCTCAAGAAGGTAAAACCATTGAGTGTTGACAAGCTAACCTCATAAAATTTAATGGCAATATTTGGTGGAATGGAAAAGCTGGAATAAGACATAATGAGAAGACAAAGACCAAAAAAAAAAAAAGCCAACATGGCGGGTATCATCGGCAGATGTTGCAAAAGTTCTAAGCAGTAGTTAATGAGGAAAAGCAAAAGAGAAGAATAAGACTTTGCAAAATGGAGCAACTTTGAACCCTTGGTTCCAAGCAGAGTTACATAAATTTCATTTTAATTACGCTCAACTTTCTTAATTAACGTCACCAATCATCTTTCTCTAAAATTTAATTACTCGACTTGATAAAGAAGAAGAAACAAAAAGTTCGCAACTCTTTGGCGTTTTCTTTAAAACATCACCAAGAAAAAAAACAAACAATGTCTTTGTAATAGTGAAATAAAAACCATAAAATTAGAATATCAGCAAAAAACTGAACCACTTGTTGGAGTTTTGGAGGATCCATTAACTGAAGTCCGTTGATGATTTTGAAGTTCCATTGATAATTTTGTCTTTGACAAGAATTTCTTGGAAACTATTGTTAAGCTTGACAAGAATTTCTCGGACACTATTGTTAAGCTTGACCAATTGAAGTGTTAAGAATACAACTCAACAAATAATAATAATAAAAAAAAACCCTACTATAAAATTAAGAAAAATACTTCAAACTTGTTGACTATAGTGATGACAAAGGTTTTTTTGCTTAAAAATGAATATTTCATTGAAATGGGGTCGATTGCTTTTGGAATTCGAAATGCATTAAAGAATTTCCTCCATTTCAGAAAGAGCCCCTTTGCTAATGGGTTTAGCGATCAATCTCATTACACTTGAGAATCGGTGAAATGTGCCAATTTAGGGAGCTTATAGTAAAAAAAAAATTCCATTTCTGACAAGATTTTCCTATGAGCAATTAATGAAGTTCAATACGAACTTGGCAGATGCAGTGCCAAACGATACCATTTCTAAATCATTTACAAATAGTATTGGAAAACAAATAGTGTCCGCAAAATGAACCCAAATGATAGATACCATCTATTGACTCACCTATTCAGTTGTCAAAAGGGTTGAATATTCAATATTTTCATCATATATCGCTTATTTAGACAATTACTATTAAATTAACCAAATAAAGCTTTACAGTAAAAATTACATGCATGCCGGTACCATAGAAAATGTGTATCATGAACTTACCAGTTACTTAAGAAACGAGTGAATGAGTTTCTTACCTATAAACAGAAGAAAAAAAGCATTATTTCTGTGAAATGCAATTAATAATAATAAGACTTATCATTAAATTTAATCTAATTTTATATCATTAGTTAATAATGTACTGTAAACAAAAACACTGTAAATAATGTACTGTAAATGGATGTTTGTAAATATTGTAAAAAAATCTTCAAAATATCCTAAAAATTATGTAAAAATGTAAAATTATAAATAAAATAATTAAAGTATTAGTTCAAAATGTGGTCTATGTCTATGATTCTAACGCCATTAAACATTTCTCTGTACATATGCTTTATTGACAACAAATACATAAAATCAAACACACCGAAATAATGCAAACACACAAAATAAATTGGAAATTGACCTACAAAAACGGATTTCATGGACAAATAAAGTACGGTATAACAGGAAAGTAAAGCAGGGGGAGCTTCAAACAAACGCGACAATGAAGAAGTTAAAATGAGTGAAAAACTTGTGGATACACATGTTATTTAAGATCAGGATATAGAATCAGTGCTGTTTGACATGTCTACACCTTGCATGTCCACACATAATAATCCTGATCTCACATGAACACCTGACAGGTGTTTCACTTCTCCATTGTCATGTTTGTGAACTTGCCCCTGTTTAGCTTGACTGTCATATCGTACTACTTTTACCCATAACAACCGTTTTTATAGATCGAATTCCAATCTGTTTGATGTGCTTGCATTATTTCGGTGTATTTGTTTGACTATGTGTATTTGTACCGCCAATAAAGCTGTTGTACACAGAATTGTATAGTGACATTTTAATCAACCTACCACATAATACGAAAAAAGTTGAAATTTAAAACGAATTTTGTTGTAAAACAGCAAATCTAAGCATTGCATCAATGAAATTGGTGCATTTTAGACATTTTGTTTATAATTAACGGATCTACGGTGTACATAACAAGTTTAATACGTTATCTAGTAAATTTACAATTGCTAACCATCAACCAAGTGTGGAGTAAAACTCAATACATTTTGTACCCAGCATTGCTAATGGTCAGAAATCAATACATTTACTTTATTTTTTGCAGTGTAGATGAAAACCTAAACTCTTTCACATCTGGTTGGTATGAAAAGTTAATTTCAAAGCTCCAAGAAAAAAAATGAGCTAAAGATCACGTCTACGATTTCTCAAACTTTCTTAGGAAGTCATCATCTCATCACCACCAACCGAGTTATCTTTTGTGTCTGTGTATATATATTTATATATCTATATTTATATAAATTTCTTCTTTGACTTTTTCTTTGCTGAATACGATTTCCGAAGGGACTTTTGATAAGCCTGCTTTTAGCTGCCAAAAGCCTTATCTAGCCTATTGCTAGGGCCCCTTGTTCTCTTCCCAATTTATGGCCGAATTATTAGCAATTTAAAGGTGATGTCGGCAAGAGAGGTCGTCCAACACTCTGTCGTAAAAGGGTCAACGGCGACTCCCAGGATCAAAAGGTCGATCCAACCAATGAAAATGCCTTCCGTTTCATGGATTTCCAGATAAGTCCCTTTCGATTGTTCTCCTCAGACGCGAACAATGCAAAACGTTGTTGTTATCAACGACTAAACAATCTTTCCGAGAAAAATGTTCTTCCCCCTCGTGAGGATTATCCCTCTTCGAAATCTTCAATCTCATAAAAATCAGAAAGCCGAAAAAATTGGAAAACTCAGAAAAATTGCGTCATTTGTGTTGAGGCACGACAAGATATCGAACGATAACGAAATTAGTGATACGTATAAATAAGTAAAATACTGTACTGGTGAAAAACCCGTCAAAGCCTCGAATCTACGACTTAATAAATATTTTTTTATATCTCGAATAGAGATAAACGCTGTTCTAAATGTGTTATGGGAACACAATCACAATATGTTACGGAAACCATGCTGCCATGGAAACAGTGCATCAACGTGTTGGATTGTGATTCGAAATTTGCTGCACAGTCAATCAGTGTACAGGTAGCAACAACGCTGTTCAGCCAATCCTTAAACTTGTTTTTACTTGTTGTCATGGAAACATTCGGCTTCAGCCTAAGTCTATCTTTTTATATAGATAAAGATATATAAAGAGTAGGTTTAAGTTAATGCGATTGTGAGTTGTAGCACTATATAGATTGTAAGTTTTAGCACTATAGAAAAATATCCAGTTTACAATTTCAACATAAACAGCAACAAGAAATTGTAATTTCATGGTGCTTCGTTTAACGTTTCAACAACGTTTCAAACAGGTAGTATTTATTTTTTAAAATATTTAAAATACTAGATCAGCGGTTTTCAAACGAGTTTCCGTATGCGATCTCGTGGATTTCATTGATTACCCTGGTTGCTATAGTAAACCCGCGCGGATTTAGGTGAGGTCCACCTAAACCTTAGAACACTGTTTTACAAAATAGTTTTACATCTGGGATCCATAACTTGTCACTTAGTAGATGACTCGTAGGTTCTCGATACTTGCGTCATCAATTCCAACTTTGACAATACTAATTTTTCTTGCTGTCTGATGTATTAAATTATAACGCACGTATCCTTTCATAGATTTTGGAAGCCTTAAACTTTATTCGTGGCATCTTTAAAACGCCTTTCATTACTGAGTACTGTATATAAATATAACAGTAGTAAACAGTGTAATATTCGCGTTTATAAGATATTTTTGGAGTTGAGGTTTGTAATTTATGACCTCGATGATTCGGAATTTTGTTTATGATATCTTCTTCAATTCTAACTTTATCAATACATTACCAATTTTCCTTGAAATCTTCCAATATTCGAAGCAACGAGTTTTTGAGCCATATGTTTAGTTCGCTCGGTGGATGAAAATCTTACGAAAAACGAACATCCATAAATCAAATTTTTCCAGTAAAATTCTACAGTTAAAAAGTGTTAATTAAATCTTTAGAAAAATATTTATTTTTTTTTAAAAAAAATGTTTATTGTTTTTATTTTCGAAATAAAAAATGAAAGAAATTAATTGGGCGTTCGATCGCGAACGTTAATAACACCCACTGAACCAATAATCTCTCTCGATCTATTAAAAGCTTGTCAATCAAACATTTTTTGTTACTACACAGTTTAGTATATACAGTAAATAAAAACATAAATAAAGCTTTATTTTTTATATATTATATTTTATTCAAACGACAGAAACAAATTGAGTTTTGGTTCCAATTAATTCAATTTCGACAAATAATTGCTTTGATCTCATTATCCGAAAAATTAATATAATAAAATATAAAATAAAAATTAAAATTAAAACAATATTTTACGACAATACAAAATCTAAATTAATATAGAAATAACATGTATAAAAAAATAAAATTTTAACAAATAAAATGGGAGTTTATATTGCATATACGATATTTCTAAATTTCAGTAAAGTAAACAACTTTCTAATCAAGTAGGCAAAATCATCTATTGTAAAAACGGATATTGAAAAATATAAAATAATAAAATTTAAAACAAAAATATACAGATTCAGCTTTTGTTTATTGAATTAGAATGCAAACATTCTTTTCAGTCATTGCCTAATAACTTTTCCATTATGCTTTTTTGCAGAGTCTATTGTTAATGATATTACGGATCGATGTTCCTTTAAGAAACTTCTACTTAACGCCATCTTTTTTATGCTTCTTCTATTATTAAGCAAGAAAAAGAAAACCGCAGACAAAAATCCATACATAAATAATGCTGACTTGCAAAAATAGCCCAACCCTTCTCGCTCGAGTCGTCGTTAATTACTAACAAACCTTAAAGAGGTGTACGGTGGGGGACAATGGTGCATGATGGGAATAAACGAGAAAATATATATCTATATATATGTATGTATAAAAAAAGGAGAAATTTTGGAAGAAGTGGGCTGTCATTCAATTGAGGAAGGAAGCAGATGGCCGCCAAATTTAATCTTGTTCTTTGACGTCGAAAACACGTCAAGATGCCAATTAATTTGCTCTCCACCCACGCGCACAATGACGGCCCTCAATATATCTCACAACCATTACCTCTTAGTTTCATTTTTTTTGTGAGGAAAAAAAGAAAGTATTTATCTTCTTTCTTTGATGTCCAATCTCCGAATTTTCATCAGTTTTGAACGTGGGTTGATGTCATCAACATTCGAGCTGACCAAAAACAAGTTTCGTCAAACCGATCGAAACCGACATCGTAAATTCGACAAAAATAAAAACCATCACCGATTTTGTTTTTTACACATTGCCAAACTTAGTCTCAGTTAATGGTTTACTTAGTTTTACGTTGCTTCTGGTTAATCGTTCTCTTAATTCACTTGAGCTCGAACAAAACTTAGGGTATTGTACAGAACGGAATGGAATAGAAGTTGCACTGAAATTGAAGAGTTCGGAACAGTAACCGATCAGATCAGCTCCATTTTGAAAATTTGACATTATTGACAAAAAATCAAAAAACAAACTGTTTTGATCAGTAAAATATGCAAAATGTTTCAGAAAACTTATTTAGATGTGTACAGATCACTTTGTTAATACATTTTTTTGGCTGACAATTTTTACTGGTAATATATTTTCAAGGTAAAGAAACATGTAAAATAGAGCTGTTTGTTGTTTGTTCTAAAAATCAGTACACAACAAATAATAAAGAGCTCCCAGACACTGCGAAACTAACATTGATTCTATACCTAGCAGTGACTGTCAGAGTCATATTTATCTCGGTATCTGAGCATCAGATTGGCCTGTTTCTTGCATCAAAATCGTTTCTCTGTTCTTGCATCTTGACTCAGAATTATCCATTAAAAAATTTTTTTTTCAGCAAAACGTTGAGCTGACTGGTTATTGTCTACTTAACCTAACTAGTATCCTTACAGTTACCTTAAGTCCCGTCCCGAGCCCTTCAATTGGACTTTAACTTGGTCCGAAATTTGATAAACTAAAATTTCGTTAAAAAAAAAGTGAATTTGCTTAAAAGATGAAACATATTAGAAACAAGATTACACCAACTAAAACATAGTAGAACTGTGATAAATGAATCAAATCTGAAACATGCCAAAAGGCACTTTTAAACAACTCAAATCAAAAACTTAAAGAATTCAACGCAATATTGAACCTAGAATAGAGTTCATTATAAAATTAAAAAAACCGAAATAAAACTAAAACCCAAACTGGATTAAAAACAACAGTATACCAGAACAAAACCTGAACCAAATATCCATCTCATACCAAAATAATCAAAAATAAAAATATATAATATAAAAAAGTGAAATCCGCATAGGAAAGAAATGAAAAGAAGAAAAAAAAAGATGGCGACGGGTGTCATGTTCGATCCAAAAGGACGGGTTTCGTCTTTCCTTCTAATCTAGGGGGCTATCGGTTCCTTACAAGTGACTTCCAATGTTCACGAGTCACTCTCAGCCGTTCCAAGAGGAAGCAGTGGAATTTTTCCAATAACAGCGGTCGGGTTAATGAGCCTCTTTTGCAGCTCTTCTCAACCCCAAAAGGCCTCGGGTCGTTGTCGCACCATCTTCCAATGGCACTTCCTCATCCTCCTTTCACTTTCTTCTTCTTCTACTTCTTCTTCTTCCACTCTTACTCCTGGAAGTAGTGCAATTCTTCTGATCTAGTCCTAGCACTCTTCCTTGATGCCTACGAAGCATGATTTCAAGTTCCCCATTCGCGTACCACAAACAACCCATTCTCGATTCTTCAAAATCTTCGTTAACTTTACAGCTGCGCAGCAATTTTGTTCGCCCAAACATTCTTGTAAAACCACGACATACTACGTTTGCAGTAAACTAACAAAGTGAAATGGAACTCCAGTTTTTCAAGTATTTGTCAAATGAATAGTTAAATGAATAAACATTCTTAATCAGCGTCCTACTTTTGTGACCTACTTTTAAGTAGGCGACGAATATTACGTGTATTTTACACTTACGTTAGATAGTAAACAGACTTCAAGGTAACTAATTGCATTGAAAGTAGCATATAATGATTTTAAAATAAGTTCTATAATACATAGAATGCTTATTTATTTTATATTTCTGAAATATTGTACTTTAAAATATGGATAAAGATTAAATATCGGTAACGCAAATTACGTTTAGTACACTTGGTTACACTGAAGCAGTGTTTCATTCACCATTTTCAAATGATGTGACATGTATCAAATTCACATATTTATTCACAATTGAAAACTCATGAAGATTCACACAAACACGCACTCACACATGCACACATCACATGCACGCGCATGCACACAAACGCACAAATGTAGAAACAATTCAGATCAGGTGTATACGCATATACACATGCACGAAGAACCCTTTAGATGCATGCACAGTGCACACGTATGTACAATAAATATGCACGCGCATGTAGAAACATTTCACAATCGCGCGCATGTGAACACGCATACACCCGTAGAGACGAGAGAATATATAATACGTGCTCACGTGTACACAACCACACTTTCATTCACAGACATACACAACCGCACACGCGTACAAACAGCACACGCCTCACTCCTAAAAAAAAACCGCTTTCCGGAAGTGTATAAATTCGTTGGAGCGCATTCCGATCAGCGCATGCAAATGAGTATATTCCCAATCGTTTTCGAGCTGAATTTGAAAGCAGGCAGGCGAGAGAAGAGATTTATTGAATCACGTCTAATTGGGATGCGCGCACGAGCCGTCCTAATTATTTTTCAGCTTGATGAGATTGCTTGACTGTTGGCAAAAGAAACCATTCAGAAAAGAAAAAGAAAACGAAAAAATAAAAAATAAACTTAACCAAAGTAGTGCCGAAAGCAAGTCAAACTCTTTTTCTTCTTCTTCTTTGCAAATTCTAAATAAGAAGTACTTGTCTTGAAAGTTTTACCACTCCATCGAACAAAAATCAAAACATTCAATAATTAACTTTCCCAACATCACCATCATTTTTTTTTTAAACATTAGCAAAAATAATGCAGTTTTTAATGAAGATGCTAAACAAAAACTGCTGATAGTCAAACGTGTTCATCCAATTGAAAGAAACACGAATGAAAAGTCATCTCATTCACTCTTCTGTTCTGAAACTTGACATTAACTATAGCTCTTCAACCCAGTAATATTATTGTAATTACCAGCTAATTAATGCCAAAAGGGCGGAGAAAAACCTCACAACTTTTTCAATTCAATTGTCAAGGGTTGAGAACGACGTCTCTAGGTGGCTATTTCTTCTTGACAATGTTTCTTTTATAACAAATTAAAACAATAAGACTTCTTCATTTTTTAAAACTGACTTTGTGAATGTCATATCGAAAATATCACTATGGTGTTTGAAGTGACAATCTTGACACTTTTTTTTTAATTAAATATCTTACTAAATAAAACCTAAAAGTGCTTTGTTTTCGATTGCTGATTGGCTGATAAATTTAAAAGTTTAAACAATAAAAGCAACAATGAATCAATTAATGAATGTTATTTTTTAAAGTAACATGAAATTCTCGCGCTATCTCTGTATTGTTGTGTCAGGTGGTAAACATTTAAATTTCAAATACCATTCGTTGATTTTTCAACGGGTTTGAACTAGTAACCAATAAAATACAGTCAAAAAATATTTGTCTTGTATAAATTGAAATAATACAACGAGAAAAAATATTGCTCAAGTTTATAAGGGTTCAACTTTAATTTCAGAACGAAAATGTGTACAGCAGTTGTTCAAAAAATTAATGAATTTCAAACAAAATACAAACACGAAGGAAAAGAACTGAAACGAGAAACTGTTTACTGTTTAAAAATACAAAATAACAAAAATATAAAATTGATATTATGTCAACCGAAATATGTAGCCCTATATATGTTTTTATGTCGTGTTAATGTAACTGCAGATAAATAACCTGCTGTAAGAATTAAACACAGTACTGGATATTTGTGTAATTTTATTTTAATTTTACTAAAAAAGAATAAATTGTATACATGAAATGTGATACGTTATTGAATGTTTACTAATAGTTTAATCAATATTCCAAAGGTGCTTCAGTTGAATAACCGCCAACAACACTGGCGCTGTCTAGTGTTGAAAAGCTACACTATATAAATGAGCGCTTGTACATAATGCCTCGATTTACTCGAAGAAAAATTCCTAAAAATTCGCATAAATCGAAATTTGTATATATCAAAGTGAATTTTTTTTATGTGGATGTATTGATAAAATACATTGGGGGACTGCAGCTAAGTGTCACCAATCGAAATTTATAATTTGATAAAAAAATGTCATCTAAATAAAATTGTAAACTATCTACAAAAACATTTTCTTAAAAATATGCTTACATTTTATTATAATTTGAGGGCACCAAATTAAATGGTCAACTGTTTAGCTAGTATAGTACAGTAGTAGAAAAATTTCGAGTTGTGACCCTTCATAACTGCCAACAACAAAGGTCGCCTTTGTTGATGGCGACAAACAACAAAGTCATTGTGTGTCGTTCACTGTTAAAAAGTGACACTACATAAATCAGATTTTTGATGATTTGTAACCACGAACAAATTGATTTGCCGATTACTTTCAATTATAAACTTAAGATTACTAAAATTTGCATTATTGATCCCATTTAGCGATTAATTGTCAATATCTAGCAGTTTTTTTTTATACAGTGTTGAAATTAATTTTGTGCAGAAGAAAATGTAGAATAATTTTTGGATCTTAATGACAATCAAATTTTAATAATAAAAAATATACAATTTGAAAACAAAATAAATAGATACTTTCTGATTATCTGAGAAAGATGCTTGTGTCCAATCAAAACTTTTCATCCAAACATGAGTTTTTTTCTTAATTTTGTAACTTTTTATACAAGTAGTTTTTGTATATCTAAAATTTACTAGCTTTATAAGTAAGGTTAAATTTTATATATATTTTTCAATATTATAGTTATCTTTTCATATGCAAATCGTGTAAACCAATTTTTGTGTAACAGTACTGGTGGAGGAAAGCATGTTTCATAGTTAGTTTAGTTTAATTTAGTTTATTGACTGCATCCAGGTGGATAAAAACACAATACAAAACACAAAAACAACATAAAAACGCCACTAAAAGCCCGACAACGAAAATATTATTATTAGAAAATATTATTATTACTATATTGAACATTGTTTTAAATTTTATTTGGAAATATTTTTAGGTTCTTGTTGAATATCATTTTGGTGTTATTCGTGGCAAAAATCACCCTAGTAACAAGTGAGTCCGAAAATTTTGAAAAGAGTCAACTGTTAGACGACAAAGACAATTCATTAGATTTAGTCGCATGTCAAGAGAAATGTAGAGATGAATGTACCCAGAGGCACATCACTGCAAATGTGACGATGATTGCGTTGAAGAATTTAGTTGTTTTGGAGAAAAATCACAGATTTGTTTCAAAACAGGTCGTGAATGTAAGAAAACATTTTGTACCCCTGCAGCACTGAAAATAAAGTGGTAACAAATACTAGTTAATGTATCAATGTATCTTAATCAACAACAAGTAATTAAAAAAAACGGCTTTTTCGATAACCTTTTATACAACCTCATAATTACTGAAACAAACACGTGGAATTATATTTTTGACTGAAATATGTTACCCTATATTTGGATGGATCGATTTTATACGCTTAACAATGAATAAGATAGTACATTAAGTAGCAAACTATATATAAGAAAAAAGCATTTATCTTTGTGTACAACAATGTGCGTTGGCTTGAAATGGCTGAAAATGTATATCGTCAGAAAACACTTTTCGAGAAAAGGGGACTTTTTGTGTGACAAAATCTCAGAATTGACTGGTCACAGATCTATCTAGATTTGATACAACAATATGTTCCACGATCCCAGCTTATGTTTATCAAAATTTCAGCTTTGTAGGTCATCGGGAACCTACCAAACAAATAGCTAAAAAATGTTGAACTATTTCAATTACCGAGTTAAATATAAGTAATAAAAGGTTAAAAAGTTGAAAGAATTCAATAAATACCATTGTTTTGATTGCTATTTATGACTATTATACGATACACCCCATTTGTGTTTTTCATGATCTACCAATAAGCAATAAACCAATAAGATTTTTCAATCTTACTGAATTAAATCTTGTTAAAGAGAAGTAATTTTTTTCAAAAATCTTTAATTCGTTAATTGAAAGGCTCCGGGCAACATACAGTGATAAAGTCACACTTTTACCAAAAATGACACTTCTACAGCACGCCAGATTTAAATTAACTTTCAAACGGATTTAAGAACTGATTCTTGAACCAGTTAATTACAGAAATATTTTATGACACGATTTTTGGTTTTAAAAAATATCACGATTTATATTTTCCAAAATGTATTTTTTTCAGTTCAACATTAAACAACATAGCTTTTCACGAAAAACATAACAGAAAATACACGTTACAACGACAATAATAACCAATACATAAAAAAAAAGACTGTTGCTTCATCTTGCCTACATTATTCGGAATCAGTCCAAAAAAACAAGCCATGTGTTGTTTTTAATATGCAAGAAATTGACAATTCATTTATGTGTAAAATATAATTTATTTTAGACTAGTAAATACCCGCGCGGCTTCGCCCACGTATTATTGTGCAACCAGGGTGTATCAGTTGGGTATTGTTTGAAAGGTCTTTTAAAAAGACCTTGTTTCTTTTAAAAAGAAACAACCTTCACGCGAAACGTTTTTTAATATCGTCAACCATTAAGGAGCTATTTGACATAAAAACAATAGAAATGAAATAATCAGATTTCGCACTTGGGACTTGTTTGAAACTGTTCAAAATGTCTACAAGTACCACCGTGATGTAAACATCTCTGCACTCTTCTTCTGACGTCAGTTGCCCTAGGACTTTTTTATCAGTACTTAGCGACTGCCAAATTATGTTTTTCATTGCCGTTCTTCGTTGTTAGACTCTCCCGGCAAACGATGTCTCTTACACGTCCTCATAAAAAAAAGTCCGTCGGTATTAAATCAAGGGAGCGTGATGACCACTACACTGGTCCAGCTCGCGCAATCCACGTCCCGGGAAAAGTTGGACAGCTATGCACTGAGACCTGTGAGAAAAAAATGTCACTTGTGTTACCAGAGGTATATCCTCTAGGAGTTCGCACAATTCGGTGTACAATGCTCCATTTAAAGCCCTTTCGCTCGATGACTTGGTGTTCAATGTGACATCACCACTTGTTGGTGGTTCAACTGAATTGATTGTCCACTTCTCGCATAAATATTCTGTTGACCAGTAATGCATGTTTTTGATGTTAAGTTCGCCACTGCTCTTGAAAGTTGCCTCATATGTCCAGAGAATTGTGAGTTTGAACGCTATGGTTCTTAGTGAGCAACGAGTTACCGAAATCAACATGTTCTGGAAGTCATATCCTTCATGTTCTTGATGGAGGTTAACGTAATAAAAATGCAAATTGTTGTATAAGACACCTGGCTACCTTGATTTAACACTAATGCAATACGATGAAAGAGGACGTAGTTGAAATCAAGATGGCAGACATCTCAAACACCTTCAACCAAGCTCAATTGCGAAATCTTAAGATTCTATTTCCATTGTTTTCATGTCAAATATCTCGTTAATGGTAAACGATATTAAATAATGTTTCGAATAAAAGTTGTTTCATTCATAAAGACTTTTTTTTAACAATACTCAATTAGAACCATATTCCCATTTGAAATTGCAAAGTTGATTTTAGTTTACCCACTTCCGGTTTTCTCCATCTGACGGAAATGTCATACATCAATTCAGGTCAACATTAGTGATTAAATTTTTTATCTCACATAAATCGTTTTCGAGAAAAATCCTGGTGCGGATGGTCTGAAACACCCTGTACCTCACAATAAATTCGTATGGCAATTGTCTCTATGCGACGGTCATGAAATTAAATTATATAAATAAAAATTATTTTAGTTACAGAAGTTTTATTAAATCGTGTTGTGATACTATCTGAAAGAAATGAAATCAATTTTTTTTTTTAGCGTCTACAAATGTATGTATGACTGATCTTGAATACAAAGATAAATAAAAATAGATATGATTCTCAAACGTTGACATTTCTGCCTTTCAACGTTATCTTTTTTTCTTAGAATATACGTTTACATTAAGTTACTATTTAAAGGCAACGTTCTATTATATTTTTTTAAAATTTGATTTAAGTATCTTTTAATTAAGATTAAAGACTATGATTTTAACATGAACATTCGTTGTGATCACCAATCACATTACCAGCTGTGATATGCATTAATGATTGGTTTCCAACTCAGGTTTAGGCAATGTTAGAACAAACACTTGTAAAAGGCCATAGCAAACTATGCGATTGAAATATGAGCTGCGTGCGACGAAAATGTTAGGAACGCTCCCTCGCCAATGAATGTGAGCGACAAAATAACTGGACAAAAGAAAATCAACTTTTTGGTCGCTCTTGCTTATTGGCGAGGAGGCGTTTCTAACATTTCCGTCGCACGCAGCTCATTTCTCGATCGCAAAGTTTGCTAACTTAATGAAGAAACGCTTTTCACTTCGAATAAATAAATGTTTCTTAATAAGATTTCTCGAAATATTGAATTGAGTCAAAACGATATATATGATTGTACAGTCGAACTCGACAGAAGAAAACAGCATCGAAGTTGGATTCAGCTGTTCCTGAGATTGCAACCAACCATGATGAATTTTAATTTGGTCTTTTATATAGATAGAAAATATCAATTCTACGAGATCTAATTACATGCAATTTATCGCTCGTTTAACCATTTTACTTAAAATATTAGAATTACTCGTACAAGAGAATCAATGTTGAATAACCAATCAGATCAAAATTAAAGAAAATTTAAAAATGTCTAACTGCACTTTTGGTCATGAAACGAACATCTTTACAAACCACAAAAGCAGGTACGTAACAGCTAAAACATTTGTTCCTCAGACGTTATCGAAATCCGTCTCCGTATCCGAAATTCGTTCCGTCTTAAAGAAGTTATTCGGTTTATACACAATGACAGGCACCCTTACCATTACTACTTACAATTCTTCGATAAACATACTCATTCCCGAAGCTCGACATCCTATAAATTTATAATGTCACCTTCAGATAAATTTAACATCAATAGATATCCAATTAACCAATTTCATAAATGGAACAATCTTCCAATTTTTATCCGTAAATATGCCCTACCCATCTACCAAAACAACCCGAAAGTTTTCCTTCTTTTTGATAAGGCGCTTGCCACCCATATACATGGTACTTGATGTTTCCAAATTTTCTTGCAATAGTATGTTATGTAAAAATTAATTAGATTATGTTAAATCCAGTTTATGTAATTTGATTCTAAAGATCGTTTAATAAATAATAATAATAATAATAATAATGAATCAAAAATAGAAAACGGGAGAACCCCAAGAAAACGTGCCCCGTAATAAAACAATAAAAATAAACATGTTTACGTATGTTAAAATTGACAATTTTATTTTAATTGACACCAAATTTGTATTAACTTGAGCATTTTCTGTTGGCTTCCACTTTTAACTCTGAAAAATTATTTTTAAAATTATTTTTACTCAACTTTCTTACGTGCTAGGGAGCTAAAATTTAATATCCAGCTTAATTTTGCGAGATACTTGAGTCCGTAAAATTTCGATGATCAATATCGTTCTCTTTTGGAGTTATTATAGCTCCAACTGCTATAAAGTACTATCGTTTTATTTTAATAGGTGCATATTAACATTCTTGCATATGTTTACTGATATATTAATTCTTTTTTTAAGGATTTGACACAAATAGTTTTCAAAGTTTATTGAGGAAAATGTAGATTTTATATGCATTTGGTGGATTGCTAGTTAATCCTCGAAAACTGGTAACACCTGACCATTTGCTATAAAAATAGGGTATCATTTATTATACACTTCAAACGGACTCTTTTTTGCTTCATTTTAGATTCCTGTCTGTTTACAGCTTCTGCGAACGCCTAACATGAAGTAAGTATACTTTCGATAACGAAATTACAATCCAAACTTTATTTTCTGTTTTGTTTTAGATTGTAATTATTTATATTAGATCCCAATCTCTCCGGATAGATTGCATTAGGTTTTGGAAAAAAAAGATAGAGAAATAATTTGAATTTGTTTCATTACGAAAAAAAAGAAGTAATTTTGCTAAAATTAGGTCAGTATTGAATAAATATTCAAGGGACGCTACCAAAATCTAAATAAATGCAATATATGATACTACAAGATGTTGATGAGACAAAAGGGAATAGGACGAAGCTGCTGTTCGCTAGTTTAAAAGATGACTCGAAAAAATGTTATTTCTACAGTCTCAACATCAATGAGCTAAGTAAACGGCCTCAGAAAGAAGTACTGTACTTTAAAGACGAACAAATTTTTAAATCTATAAGTCTTGCCATTTCTGTTAAAAAATTAGTCTGAATTTTTTTGATCGCATCTCGGATATTTTGCATAGCTTTCCAGTTTCTTGAAACGAAATCAAACACTTAAAAGCTTTTTCATCCCCTTTAAAATTACATAGAATAACTAACAAATGGACATTAACCGAGCACGATTCATTATTGAATAATGCAAATAGTCCAATTAGTGAAAATCTTGAAACTCTTTAAAAATTTAGTTTTTATCAAAATGTAGTTTAAATAGTTCATACTGAAACAAATACGTGCAAATATGTTTTTGACTGAAATGTTTATTTCGATGAATCTGTTTCATACTCTCAATGAACGGCTACTCACGTAATTAAGTAGTACCCTATAAGTAGGTAGTGAACTATATATAAGAAAAAAGCATTTATCTTTTGTGTATAAGATAAGAATGTGTGGTAACTTGAAATAGCTTAAAATGTAGGTATATCGTCAGCAAACATTTTTCGAGAAAAAACGGACTTTTCGTGTGACAAAATCTCAAAATGGACTGGACACTGATCCGTCTAAATTGGACGCAACAAAATATAGTGTGTGAATTTCACTACAAATTGAAAAAATTCCCGATTCACATTAATAACACTAAATTTGCCAACTGTTACTCTTGATAAATATCTCTACAATATTATATTATGTCAACCTGCAGGCCGTAATTCCAAGATGCACATCGTGAGTCATCGCTGCAGCTCCACCCATAATCAAAGCAAAATCCTCAAAGTCAGAGATTTCGGCCTCAAGTCCACCGGATTGGTAGTTTTAAAAGCGAAAGTGATTTTCTA